>JAYMFT010039788.1:0-30248 GCA_038088735.1 Panulirus argus | reverse complement strand
ATATTTCAATTAGGGCCCGGCCTTGATGTGGACTTTTGTCCGTGACTGGAGCCTTCAACATAAAAAAAAAAAAAATCTGACCTGAGCCTCTTAGCCACGTTCCCTAGCCAAAACTGGTCGCTTGGTCTCTGGGCCTTCGGATGCTCCGTGAAGGTCGTTTCGGTCTACATGAGTGTCGTTTTGCCTTCATTAATGCTCATTTGATTCTGCATGTGAGTCGTTTGATCCTCCATGCTGGTATGTTCGTCCACAGCAAACATATCCCTCCAGAGTTGCAACGCATTTGTTATCCATTCTCTTACAAGGTAATTCATCACGCTGTCTTTGCAGTTATCTGGACAAGATAAGATGATTAAGTCATAGATAAAAGTAACTTCCGCTCACAGAGCGATATCAGTTCACCAAGATATCGGTTCAACAAGTTATCAGTTCAGCAACTATATAAATGAATATCCAAAGTTCGTGGTAGCAGTGTATTTCAAACTTGCATTTGATAATTGTTTAGATAATATTGAGGGTAGTGTAAATCTCATACTCTTTTATCATTGACGATAATTTCTCGTAGATTTATACTACAACACTCATTTCTCTCATTTGATGTTATAGGTCATTTGAAAATGATTTACTCAGTGTTTCTGTTTTCCAACAGACTTTCACTTAGAATATTTTGCTCTGTTCTTCAACAGATGCAATAAATGTACCACAATGGTTGTTATTCTTATAAGAAACCATTTTAGATTCAAGTTCCATTCGGCTGTTCTGTTCAGCGAGCTGCTCTCAGAGTAAACAGTGAGCACGATCGCACAAACCACGACCTGACCTTTCAGGGTCAGGTCAAAGGCGAACTATCATACCATAGTCGTCCTGTTGTGTTTGAAGGTCGTCCCGTCGTGCCCAAGGGCCTCATGCTCGTACCCAAGGATCGTACCGTTGTCGTTAAGGGTTGTACCTTCGTGCTCAAGGGTCGTACCGTCTTGTTCAAGCATTTAACTCTCGTGCTCATGAACCGTACCGTCGTGATCAAAGATCGTATCGTTGTGCCTATGGATCATGCGTCGTGCTAAAGGGTACTACCATCTCGCTAAAGGGTCGTACCGTCGTATTCAACGGTCGCACCGTCGTGCTGAAGGGTCGTACAGTCGCGCTCAGGGACTATACCGTGTGCTCTAGGGACGTACGTTCGTAATCAAAGATCGTACCGTCATGATTAAGGGTCGTACCGTTGTGCTCAAGGGTCGTACGACCGTGCTGAAGGGTCGGATAGTCGTGCGCAAGGTTTGCACGTTCGTGAGCAAAGTTTCGTGCTTGGCACAACGCACGTATTGTCAGTCGTCCCTTCCACACTTCTCTTAGTGCCTGCCGGACACATGATATGTATCACCAGGTCCCGCCACACCGCCGCCTGCCAGACACATGTATCACCAGGTCCTTCCCACAGCTCTCCTGTTGCCTGTTGCACACACGTGTTCCCAACTGGCTCGTGCACGATATTGATCACAGACAGCGTGAGGATCAACCGTTACTAGTGATAATAATAGTAATGATAATAATAATAGAAATAATAATAATGATGATAATGATAATAATGATAATAACATAAACATTAGATATTCATTAATATCCTGAATGACAGAACAAATAAACAAATAAAGAGAAACAGCGTTTTCTAAATCTTTTCTTGCATATGATAAGAGCGAAATAACATCAAAGTGAAGGGGAAATTAGGGCGAAATTACCAAATAGTTGAATTACGGAAGCGACTCAGGGAGGAAGGGAAATTAGTCCGAAACCACTCTGGACTTTAAGTGCGGAAACGGCACAGCACGAAGCAAAACCTGGAGCGAAACGACAACGGGACGACCCGCAACACCCTGGACGACCCGGGAATAAGGCGGAGGTGGGGGGGGGGGTCCCTTGACCCACTCACCGAAGAGGGAGAGAGAGGGAGCCATGCCTCCCCCTCCCCTGCTCACGGAAATTAACTATTACTCGTTTTCTTTTACACACTACCGTCATAGACCTGCGTCAGTTTGCTTTTATCCTATAAAAGAAAAAATATTGATATTACGTCTTTAAGTTGTTTATCGTCACGTTTAGTTTTTTTTTTTTGTGTGTGTGTGTGCGTTTCCCCGGAAAAGCGTTTCTTGATATCGTTTGAATTATGCGTTGGTAAGATTGTTGCTGTTGTTATAGACTCTTGTGTTGCTTAGCTCTGTATTTTTTACTGTGTGTGTGTGTGTGTGTGTGTGTGTGTGTATTCATTACCTATTTACATATCAATAACTACCAAATTGTGAGGTACTGGGAGGGAGTTTAACGCCCGTGGATCCCCATCTCCTGCACTTTAACTATATCATACATCTCTTTAAACTTGTGACGTTCAACGCATTCACGATTTCATTGCTCACTTTATTCCATTCTCTCACTACCTTTATACTGTAAAAGTCCTTCTCTACATCTTTTTTAATAAGTTTCTTTATTTCATGTTACGGCCATTCTTGTATTTTTGCATCTGTAGTAGAACTGTTCTCTACTGAGGTCATCAAACTGATTTAAAAACTTAGTCATAATCAAGTCACCCTTTACTCCTCTTTCATCCATGGTAGCTAACTTCATGAACTATCTAATCTCTTGCTGTAACTCAGCTTAATTGATTCTGTATCATTTTCGTTGCCCTTCTGCGGGACTTCTCTTGTTTTTGTGCTTTGTCAGATGTCGTAACCAAATATGTGAAGCATCTTCTAGTTTAGGCCTGATGTGGGATGCAAACAGTTTACTCATTGTTTCATTTTACAGGCACTTGACTGCATATCTGACATACTTGTCAGCAGAGAGTTGGTCTGCTTTGCAGTCTGCCTAATGTGGGGCTCTGTCGACAGGTTAGGTACATTGTCGACTCCCAAATCCCTCACTCACAGACTCCTGCAGCTTATTTCCTGCATAAATAATTCGTGCTGGGGCCTTCTTTCGTTTTCTCCCATGCTCATCATTGTGCATTTACTCATGTTGAATTTCATCAACCATGTATCATATTAGCTTCGATGTTTGTGTAGGTCCCATTGTAAGATGATGCAGTTCTCTCTGTCATTATCTGCTAACACATTCAGATACGAGTCCCATGCTTCTTAAAAGCCATTTGCACTCATCAAGGAGAGCAATGGTTCCAGTAATGAGCCCTGCAGCACGCTACTGGTGACTCCAGCCTATTTGAAAAGGGCTTCTTTGACATGTGTCTTTTGTTCCTTCCATTGAATTAATTTTCTGTGCATAGACGGACTTCTCTCTCTTTCTTGCCAGAGGATCTATTTTTTCTTCAACCAACCTCTAATGTGGTACAGTGTCACATGCTTTATGGCACCCTAATTACATACATTCCACCAACCTTCTCTTATGTACTATAAAGAGGCATTCCCGTCTCTTTTCACTCTGTCTTCATATATACCAAGTAAGCTACCAGCCGTATGACAATTAACCACCACACATAGTTGCCAATAATTCATCCATTTCCTTGGCAGGATAGAAATTGTTGGCTGCTTGGGTGATATATTTCCGGAAAAATATATCAGTGTTAAGGGGGAAGGTTGCGCCAGTAATATTAGTGGTATGAAGAAGAAAGATAACGGTGATGATTGATTATACCACTAAACAGTGCCATTCCGTCATTCAGGGTGTGGTGACCAGGGTGGAGGAAGGGGGCATGGTGGTGGTGAGAGAGGGAGTGGTAGCCATCCGTAGGAGCGAAAACAAAAAATCTGCCAGACTGTCTGAGAGGTCGCTCACTCTCTCATGGAAGTTTAGGAGGCTTGTTAAGCGTGGCCTCCTCTCCGTGAGTCCACGCTGTTCTCGCTGTCGTAGACTTATCCCTTTAAGAGGTGTTATCAATTTGTCTTCTGATCATCCATCCTATCAGTGCAACTTTCTGGTCTCTTTTTCTCTAGATGGATTAGATTTTTCCACTATCGGTGGCTAATCTGTTATGCAACCCATGTTCATCCTGCGAGAGGTGGTACAAAATTACTACAAATGTCACTTAGGCTTTTGTCAGACTCAGTGGGCAGTTAATCATAACATAACTCGTTACACTTTAGGTTCATTGCGTAAGCTGACAGTCTTTCATATATCAGTCTCATCTACTATATTAGAAGTTCCCAACCGTGTTGAGGTGATTGCCCACTGTAGCTTACTACAGAACATGTGGACCACCTCCTGCTTTGTGTGCCTTTGGGGATATATACGAGCTTAAAGGAGACAACAGAATTAAAATACTGTAAACCCTCTAAAATTCACAATTTGAGTATGTGTAATGCTCGCATTTATGTATCTGGCTTCAGAGACAGGCATATTACATTCTGGTCTGAAGCATTTTAGAGTATGTAGTGAGGATGGAGAACTAGATATACGTAGTCATATTCTCTGTGGTTGTAGTATTGATTATAGCGACGAGTGCGGTAAACGGTTCTGTTTGTAGGTTAGATGCCTATTTGTTTGTTCCATCCTGCTCTGATTTACCACCATTAAGCTAGGTTACAACAGCAGCATTTCCGTCTCTCCCCGTGACGGAGTTGAAAGAGTCGTCAGCATAGATATTTTCTGTTAAGTTACTTTGTTCTAGAGTTTCTGTATATGTTGAATGTGAAGCCTATGATGAGTAAGAAGTTTCCTAGGTGGACAAGAAGGCATGACGGCGTCAAAGGAAGTTCCGTGCTTTGGAGGAAGGAAGCATTGATGTTCACCTGTTGTGCTCCAAACATTGTCATGTAAGTGGCTTTTATATAGATCCATGTAGATATACTTGTTTTATGGCGTTTATGCTTTAACTTAGTTCAGAAAGGACATTACCTGTATTACCAGGCGAAGAGTCAGTCCTGTCCTGAAAATGATTTCAAATATTCTATCCTTATGGTTAGATATACTGAGTCCTGTTCTCATGTTACGTACTTCATTGGTCATGTGACAGCTTCATTTCCCATTTTTTTCAAGTCTGTTAATGCCCTTACTGTTATCGAGGACCAAAGCTGGGGCGTGTAATCTGTTAGAGACATATAGACCATCATTATATCAATTCTATCATTAGCACTAAACTAGGGCGGTTGCAACCCGCTGTGACTCTGACAGCCCTGAGCCTATTTGTACATGGTCGATATAGTTTGTGCACAGCAGCTGCAGTAGATGGGGCGGAGGTCTAATTTTCCTTCCTCTTCACCGTTTCCCGCGTTAGTGCAATAGCGCCCAGAACAGACGAAAGGACGGTCTCATTTGTCCATATCTGCTCTCTAGCTATCATAAGTATTGCACCGAAACCAGAGCCCCTACCTACAGCTAAGCACCACCGACCATTCAGCGGTTTCCCTGATCACTTCATAAGCCCTGGTTCAGCCTAGCAACAACATGTATCCTTCTGTATACCACATTGTTCCCGTTCGCCCTATCCCATGCAAGTCCCTCATCCCTACTCATGTTCAGCCTTCGGTAACTCAAAACCACTTTCATATCTTCCGTCCATCTCCTCAATTTCGCCTACCTCTCGGTCCCTAAACTTCTGACACGTACATTTCCTTCGTCAGCTTGTCTTTAGTCATCCTCTCTTTCTGTCCAAACCACTTCAGCACACCCTCTTCAGCTCTCTGAAACATACTTCGCTTACAACCTCACCTTTTCCTTAAACTCTCATTCCTTACACGAGTACCCCTCCCTCACTACGAAAGCATTGTCCTCGGGCATTTAATTTCCAGCACATTTACCTTCTTCCGTTCTTTTGTATGTAGGGCCCAAGAATCGCACCTTCATAGCACCGTCGTGACTACTACACCATCAAACATATCTATCTTTACCCTCAAAGACAGTATTCTCTCCTTCCATGCACTCCCCAATAGAAACAAGATATTTGTTTTCCCTCACCCGGACTATGGATCACTTCAGCTCCCATAATTCCATACGTAGCCATGTCCGTTTTCGGGTATCTATAACGCTCCATTTCCTCTAAGTTTCTCCATTCAAACTCAATTCAGACAAATCTGTCTCTCCCGCTTCCGCCGTTATCCCTTATAACCTTACGTTTATTCACATGAACTTCTTTTCAAAAACTGTTCCTTATTTAGAAACCAGCTTCAGCAATTTCTCACTCGAATCTTCCACCAGAGCCGTTTTCCTTACAAGCAGCAACTTACTGACCGAGTATACAGTAGATTCGCCCCCTCCCACAAGACCCTTGTACTTACCCTCCTCACCATCTCGTCCATAAACAGATACTACACACCCATGACGCAGACCCACCTTCACGTAGAACCACCCGCTCTCCTCCCTTCCTTCTCGTGCACACGCTTTGATATTTCTTACCGTCCACAAATCATCTCTGTCAGCCATATTATATGCTTTTTCCAGATCAGTGAATGTCACAAATAGTTTCTTATGTTTTTCTAAATATTTCTCACACTCGTCAATGTAAAGACCTGATCCACACATCCTTTCCCACTCCTGAAACCACATTATTCCTCCCCCAGTCTGATGCTCTGTGCATGTCGCCGCCCCCTCGATCACGATTCTCCCGTACAACTTACGAAGTATAGTCAACACTCTTATACCTCTATGATTCGAACTCTCACTTATCCCCCTTGGCTTTATATTATGGCATTACAGAAGCATTCCACCAGTCCTCAGGCGCCTCGCCATGAGCCACACATACATTGATAATCCTGACTAACAAATGGACAACACTATCACCCCTTTCTTGGGAAATTCAACAGCAATCCCATCCACTCCATCTTAGGCCTCCTCTTTTTTTTTTTTTTTTTTTGCTGAACCAAACCATTCGCCATGACTCTCTCCCTTCTCCCAAACATCCCACATCCGCCACACTATCAAGCAACACGGTCAACAGTCCTTCAGAACACTCACTCCATCCCGTCGTTATCTCTTCACTGTCTGTTTACACTTCCTATCTGCTCCCCTCACGGTTGTTCCAATTTGTTCGTTTGTTCTCCTCACACTATTTAAATCTTTCCCATTCCGAAACATTTTCAAACTGTCCTTGATACTACCACCTTTTCAGTCCCAGTACCTTTCTTTCGATCTCCTGCCGCATTTTCTTGTAAACCTCCCAGTCAGTAGCACTTTTCCTTGCAGTTATCACCCATACATTTCTCCTCTCTTTCACTGACAAATCAATCTCTTCATCACACGATTCTCCATCCTTTCTCAAATTCCACATCCCACCTTCCGCACACTACACATTTCACTAGCACGAGTAATACTTTCCCAAATACCTTTTATTTCATGCCACTGCCCTACTTTCGTTTCCTCTCATCTCTTACCACTGTTCAATCAGTCTGTCTTGGTATCTTCACGGAAGACTTCATTAAGTTCAGTCACTTTCACCACCTTCTTCCCGCCCACGTCATTAACCTCCACCATGAAGTGATCAGACATCCCTCCAGCAGCCCCTCTTGCACCTTCGCATTTAACGGTCTTTCCTCTGAAGGCCTGTCAAGATAAAGTGAAATGTAAAAGAGGAGACGTAGTGAATGGGTTTGTCAGCAGTCTGTGATATAGATGTTATTTCTACAGTTACCAGTTCGTTTATGGAACACTTTTTTATTTGCAGAAATAATAAGGCCAAGGTTTTCACAGGCTTTGTGTATGCAGTTAAGAATGGTTTTCATTTCACGATAGGTTTAAGTGTGTACAGCTATACCACTGGCATAACCAGTTGTCACATTCCTGAGACTTTCTGGGACTGACTTTAGTAAGTCATTGACCAGTACATTACACAATGTGGAACTCAGTACTCTAGGTGGCATCCGGCAGTAGGAGACAGGCATCCACCATCCAAGGAAAAACAACCACCTGGGCATTGGAGAGGACAGTGATGGTGATGCAGTTAGCCAAAATAGTGCCTTTCTTTACCTCACTTACACATGGGTTGCCGGCATCCAACCCACAAGCTCACATCCTCTCCACTTTTAGCACAACACTTCACAGTATATAACACACTCAACGCTTCACTCTTCTCTCCAGTTTTTCCTTTCAATTTTTCCCAAAAAATTATAACAGGACAACTTCAGTCAGACTCCGGCACCGATCAGGCAGGGACGACCGGTCAAGGAGGGATGTTCTCAGGGATTCTTTGACTGACACCAGCGACTGGGACCTACACCATTATTCTGGACACAGCTCCTAGACTTGGCACATTCTCTGTTCATCTGTGCACAGTTCGTGGCCTCAGATCTTGCGTTCCTTTGAAGAATACCATCTTTTCATTTCTTCTACTGATGTCCTTCTTCCCCAGTCGTCCAAGCTCCTTCTCCTCTACACTATCAGATCTTTAATCTCTACCATCGTCGCCTCTCCAAGGGCGGCGTTTGCGCCAACCGTTACACAAAAAACCGCATCGTTCGCCTCGTGGATTATCAGGAAGGGAGGAGAGTGAGTGGTTTCTAAGTGATGCCATCTGACTCAAAATTTCTCTCCCTGGTAAAACTTTGCTGTGATGGTTCATACATTCCCCTCAGTACCTCTATCTTTGTACAGTTTTTTTGACTGTTCGACTTTCTGCCATGAAGCGCTTTCTCTCATCCCCGCAGACCCGTTATGCAGGGGACTTCAGTGTACACCACGGGGATTGGTTAGGTCAAATGCAGGGTGATCCCGGCGAAGCCGAGGCCTTTTTGTTTCCTCTTCTCAACGATCCGCAGCAGATGACCAAACACCCATCACGAGGTTCCGATTCTCACGGCCGCCCTCCCAACACACTTTTTTTTTTTTTTTTTTTTTTTTTTTTTTTTTTTTTACTCTGTCATTATGATTTAAGGTTATCCCCACAATTTCATCTTCATCTCTTCTGATTGGGCTCGCCCGCCTTCTCTTCCCCTTGAACCGCCAACTTTGGCAATCTGGGAGTGATCCCTGCCAGTCTTCTTCTCTGACTTTCCCTAGGAAGGGTATTGCCTCCCTGACCGGGATGCCTCATGTTGTGCTAGGCGCACAGAGGATGATACCTTGGTTGAGATTAGATCCAACATCTCATCTTGTACAGAATCTGTCTACCCCCAAAATCATAGTGTGATTCCTGTCGCACCAGAGGAACAGAACATATTGGGCCGTAACACTCATCCCTTCCCTGGAACTCCCTCCGTTTTCCTTTCTGCTCAGAATCATAGCAAAGCTGTTCTTCAAGTCTATCTGTGTTAGAAGAACGTCTGCTGACTACTTCTGTTGGCAGTTCGTTTGGGACCTTAAACAAAAAAACACAACTTTCGCAATTCCACCTTTTCTTCCGCTCTTCTGACCTGGTCAGTCTGTAGGTAACTCTCCGAGTAATAACGCCTCTCTATCTGGTGCCTAAGTCTCCTGTGATTCAACTCTGGATGATTCAGCTTCTAATGCTGCGCCCCACATCCTCCCACTGATTCTATGCCATCTCATATATCACTGCTTCCCAATGTATGTGGTTATCCCCCCCTCCCTGGATGTTTTTGAATTTGAGGGGGGTAAATTCTAAGGGGGCGGTAAGGGGGTTCTCAGAAAATTTCACTGTGCTGGTTTAGAGACATACAAACTGTAAAGAAGCATTAAATGTTTCCTAGACACTTACATACCAGATTTCCATCCAGTCTCCAGAATGACTGTTTGTGGACGAGTTCTCGACAGAAAGAATGCTTGATGTAACTTTTATTGGAATTTCTGTAAGGGGGAAATCAGCCATTATTTTTTTCTTGAAAGGGAGCGCTGAGTTGAGAAATGTTGTCAATCGTTGTGCTCTATTCTCCTGGCACAAAGTCTTCCAAAGTCCCTCCCAGCTCCAGGTGGACAAAGCGCGTGACCCAGATGGCATTGCTTCCTCGAGTCCTAATAAAGAGTGCCCTCTCAGCTGGCCCCTACCCTTGCTCGCCTATTTTGCCTCCGTCTGAAAACCCAGACTTTTTCTTCCTCTTGCAAGCGCACTTAGTGCAAGGCATTTCTAAGAAAGGGGAAAGTTTCAACCCCTCCAACTATCACTCTCCTTAACTCTCAATGTCTTAAACACTTATAATTCAATTCTGTTCTCTCTGATCACCAATACGGAGTTTGCAGTACTAGGTGTTCTCTCCTATGTGACTCACTTCTGGTCCTCCTCTTTCAGGGCTTTTAGTGAGACTTTTGATGCAGCCGTCTACACCCGTGTACTGTTAGGAAAGCTGTGATACGAACACTTTTGTATTGCCTGAACTCATTAACGTCAGGTAACGTGCGTTTTATGATGCTGTGTTTTAATCCATTTAACAACATCCTCTCATGCGTTTTAGACGTGAAAGTCGTCAGGGAGATGGGATGAAATTTGTCTGGTTGACTATGTATTGTACTGATACAGTAAAGCTGTTGGACCATAGAGAATGTTGCTGGCCCGTGGCATAACTCATATTATACAGTTTTCCTAAGGCACGACCCTCGACCATTGTTAGGGCCTCAAGCTCATACTCAGTATGTGGAACACCACACTCATCGTGTTGCCTGTTTACCGTAAACTGGGTAAGATCATTTCATTTTAAGATTTTCTGTAGAAACTATTTTTACTCTTAGGTGACGGCGTGTTATAGGTAGAGACAAGAGTACCTTTTGTAATCATTTCGTTCTTCTTTTGCAGTTTGGATGAGATACTTGAAGAATGGTTGACAGTTGCCCTCTTCCAATTCCCTGGCACTTTACCTTCCTCCAGCCACATCTTGAACATTTCAAGTGGCCCGTTAAGCGGATGTACACGCTTCTTTAGCATACATGTCTGTGTAATTAGCTAATTGTGCTGTATGAGGGAGGGAGTTTTACACTCGTGGGGCCCAGTCTCTTGAACACTCTCAACTGTCATGCACTTTCTTAATTCTATGAAATATGTCTGCTTTAACCATGTCCTCAGTCATTCTCTCCCGTTCATCCACCACTCTTATACTATAAAACTTCTCATTTACATCTTTGTAACGAGTTTCTTTCTTAGTTTCATGTTATGTCCTTTGGTTGCTCTATCCTACATCGATCTTTTTTAAAAACTTGAATTGTAATCAGGTCACCCCTCACTTTTCTCTCTTCCAAGTTCAGCAAATTTGAAGCCTCTAGCCATTTGCCGTAACTCAGCTGTGTGTGTGTGGGGGGGGGGGGGGGGGGGGGAGGTTAGGTCTGGCTTGGTTTTTGTGGAGCTGGACGATGTTGGATGTTTGTCACCTGTGACGCGAGTTGGGAAAAGCTGTGTTGTAGGGGAGTGAGGGAGGTGTATGGGGCAGGGGCGTTCTAGAGTACGGCGGGAAAGTATAGGGTGGGATTGGTCGTGTGAAGATCTGGGGTGTATATGGAGGTGGGCGGTGTGGTGTGTGTGTGTAGTGATAGGAGGTGTGGTGTGCGTGTGTATGATGGTCAGGTGTGGTGTATGTGTGTGTGTGTGTGTAGTGATAGTTAGGAAAGGGTTGTTTACTGTGACGGATGACACGATGATGTGTAGTGGTGGGGTGATGTGAGGTACGTGCTGTGGTGCAGAGGTGTGGTTTGTGTGTGGAGGAGTGACATGGGATGCATATGGTGGAGGAGAGGTGAGAGTGCGTGTGGGAACACCACACTGGTGGAGGGAAGGTGTGGAGTGTGTAATGGGTTGTACTTGGTGTATGTGTAATTATCTATAAGTAATTACCTATTTGTACTGTGCGGGGAGGGAGTTTTAGTCTCGCGAGGTCCCCATCTCTTGACCTTCCCCTACTATCATACAGCATAAAACAACTTTTCAACTCTTGTCTATTTCTTGTTTCACATCATATTAAAACCTCTGTTTCTTCTATCCTTATATCTTTTCAAGAACTCTGTACTGTTGACCTCATGAAACTGGTCCAGATAGTTCAAATTTGTCATCAAAACACTCCTTACTCTTCTCTCTTTCTTGGTGGACATATTTAAGGCCTCCAAACGTCCCCTGAAATTCAGCTTTCTTAACTCTGGAATTGTTTTTGTTGCCCTTCCTCTGGACCTTGTACTTTGTGTTTCTTTAGGCGCGGTGACCAAACCTGTGAAGCATATTCTAATTCGGGCCTTAAGTAGGACGTGGTCAGCTTGCTGAATATTTTCCCCGTCCACATACTTCTAAGCTGTTCTGATATTGGCCGCCAGTTTGTCTCCTTTTACTGTTCCCGTAAGGTGGGACTCAAGTCAAAGGTTAGGGACGATGTCCACTCCCAGGTCCATCTCATCCACTGGCTCCTGTCGTTTATATTCTGCCGTAAGACATTCATATCCAGACCTTCTTTAACCGCGCCCCGTCCTCATTACTTTACATTTGTTTGGGTTTGAATTCGTCAACCATTACACCAACCTCGTAAATCGATTTGGTATCATCCGCAGATATGTTCAGGTCGGAGTCCAGCCCTGTGTGTGGGTGAGTGTGTGTATGTGATAACAATTTGTATGTTACTGGGAGAGAGTTTGTCATTCGTGAAGCCTCGTCTTTGACTTTGTACATATTTGCTGTCTTTACTCCTGTGCATGTATGCACATACACACAACCAAGCCAAAGCCAGGTACCCACTTACCCATGAGCCCCGAGCGGATGACCGCGACCAGGATTCGAACCCATGCGGCTTCAACCTCGGGCTGGCCCGTGCTGACTCATGTGAGGTTTGTGTGGAGCATGTTTTACTTACCGTTACGCTGTGCTCCAGTCAGAGGTTTGATGCGACACGCATCGTACCACAATTCTGATGATGCCTCGAAGTGAAATTTGTGAAAAAAAAGACTTGTAATCAGAGTGTCTTGGGTGAGCTAACGAGAGGATTGCAACTGCTTGTAATATGGCTGGAAAGCCTGAGAAATAAAAACATTGAGAGAAATCTAGTGAACCCACCCAAAAAAACTTTGGTGATCTGAACTAATGAGATATGGTTATGGAAGTATATATGATTTTCTCCAAGTCCTTCGGAGGTGTTTCTTTGGAGGCAGAGCGTTGTGCAGTGAGTGTATAAGGTGGTTGGGAGTTTTGGGGTGAGTGTAGTGTGTGTTGGGGCGGGCCAGTGCATTGTATGTAGTGGTGGGTCGATTCGTTTTTTGTTTGGTAAAAATGACAAAAGTAGACCACTGGAGAACCTCTCGTGAGGTAAGGCAGATCCCACATTAATTTCGCTCATTGTTCCTGCGGAGGACGGCACAAGGGGTCCAGCACAGAGGCACTGCTCACTACCCGTACGGTTAACTACATAAATAACATTGTACAATTACAGCGGCCAGCGGGACCATAAATTAGGTTGATGGTATAATTTAGCACCATCAGTCTTAACATTATGTAAGGGTTGGGAACGTGTGTGGCGGGGACGCGGGGTGAGCCCTCCCGCTGCGGCTGTGGAACTTAGCAGTGTAGGGTGTACTGATGTCTTACCCGGCACATTTTTGACAGGGAGGAATAATCCAACACTAGAATTGATATGAAGCCACCAGGTACTTGGAACAAACCATACTGTACTTAACTTACTCAAAACCTGATAACAGATGACCAATGACAGAATAATCATCCTTAGTTTGCAATGTAACACTGTCGGACATGATTCTCAGGGTGTTAAGTTTAATTATATAGAAACGAGTACTTGTAGGACAACGGGAGCAGTGGTACTGCAGCAGTCTGACGGTTGTCAACAGGTCAAGTCAACTCATGGAGCACTGTCTTCAGCTGGGTTATTCAACACTACATGGGTGACATTCTGTCAGTTTCCTTCATCTACTAAGCAGTGAAATTATGAAATACGTCGTAACGTTATCCTGTTGAGGTAGATTTACCCTTCTAGTACGACTGTAAGACCCTGAGGGTTGAATGAAAGACCAGGCAGTGATACTCAAGGGTCAAAGAGCCATGGTCAAGGGATTTTGAAGACAGGTTTCCATGTGTGCCTCTGGTAATGTCAAGCATTTGTAGCGAGTGAGAGTTCCATTGAGCATCTTACAGTAGCGTCTCTTACATTCATTCACAAGGGATCCCCTGAATCGTACCAGACCTACGAGTTCTTGTCTCTTAGTGGTGAAGGTTTTCCTATTGAAAACGCACGAATATCAGGCCTGTCGGCGTTGTGTGTCCTCTGAAGTCTTTTCCTTTCCCTACAGTGGACGGGAAACACACATCTTTCACAGGAGAGAGTTCGTCCCCAAGAGCGGCGGCTGCAGCTGGAGTCCATCGCCAGGATTTCATTTCTTGGTGTCTACATCAGCAGGTCGGGAGGTTCGTACTATCACAACACATGCGCCACAAGCTCGTCATAACCCCAGTGTTCTCTGTTGTATAATGTGCGATGCCTCTCACCTGGTGGTGTTGTGTGGGACGTAAAAAAAAGCATTGGCTGGAAGCAAGAATTTCATTCTCGGGTTATCATGTCCGAGTTTACGTTTGATGACATTTTCAGCTTTATCATATTTATGAAGTTCATCGTATTTTTACAGTTTGACAGCACTGATGTTGCTATTTTTTCTTTAAGATCTCTGTAGACATATTATCTGCACGAGTTATTTTCCTGCCTTGTCTATTGACATCAGCATCACAAGTGAACCAGTCTGTTCTCTACTACCAACTTGATCATTCCGAACCTCGCTTCGTTTTAACTTGATATCTTTGGTGTATTCGTCTCCACTGTCTGTTTCCATACAGCCGTGTCGAATCCCAAGTAGAGAGAAGTTTTCCTGCCCCTGGATATCGCTGCCTTAGACATTTATAAGTATAATTAACCAGTTTCGCAACACCACGTACGTATCCCGCAACTGATTCACCTTTTCAGATTTCATTATGAAAATTTAATTCATCCTTTGGTGTGAGAGACTAGCGTGACTCCGGCCTTCCTACAGTCTGCCCGTCGCCCTCTGAAGAGAATGTGCTTAAAAGATTCTGGGATTCATCCCATACTTGGCCAGGAAAGAACTGTTGAATACCGTATGGCAAGACAATACCTGCTGTATGGCAGGGCAACACCTGGTACATGAGGGATGGAGAACTAAAGGAAACAACACATGTTAGATTTTCATAAACGAAACATCATCCAGGCAGTGGAATCACATTTTCTTCCAGTGTTTCTGTTGCTGAGTCTAGTGGAGACGTTTTGACTTAATCATACGGCAGACTGAGTGCAAACCAGTTCTGCCTAAATTAACCTGTTTGACCACGAGGGGACGTCCATTATGACGGCCTGGTCCCTGACCTAATCTGTAAGATTCACATCAAAAGTCATGCCATGAAACTCAATAACGGTGACGTTTTCTTCAAGGGTCGTACCGCCGTGCTGGACATTGTACCGTCATGTTGAGCGTCGAACCTACGTGCTCAAGGGACGTACCGTCGTGCACGAGAAGTTAATGGAGACAAAGTCTGCGGTCGAGGGTTTGGTGACTGACAGACTCCAGGGAATGGACCTTTTTTATTTTTTCCTTTACAGACTTTAAGCGACTGGTATATACACACCAAGCCAGTGGCTCTTCTTAAAAGGAATCCTACACCTTTAAGTGCCGTCCGGGTGTGAAATTTGCATTATATGACAGGCCCGTAGGGGATGTAACTTACATAGAAGAGCATAAAAAGATGGAGGGTCAGTTGTTGAAATAAACCGCTCAAACTGCATGGAAATTAGAGACATTTTGGACAGACAAGATGCGGTGCGGAAAGTGGATGGGTAAGTTGCCACTAGGAGTAGCGTGAATCTTACTGTATTGATGATTAATCTGTCTCAGATGTTATGAACATTCGACCGAAGCCTCGTTTTCATTTGAAACCGTTGACACACACACGGTATCTAGCTGCAGAACTTTTAGTGTATGATATGACAAATGGACAGAGAAATGATTCACAATGTGTACACGCTGGAGAGTCTGTTAAGGTGTTTTTCTCGGCTACATTTGATCCTGTCCTGAGAGTACGACAGTCTGATGTAGAGTCTGTACTCCTCAAAGATGTAAGTCCGTAGAATTCCCAGTGAGAAGCGACGATCCTTCTTAAATGGAATTATGTACAGACCTTGAAAATGAATTAGAACCAGCCGTCTGCTACACACCTGGGACGGCTGGATGAGGTAAATACAGATTATGGGAGAGACGAGTGAGTCAGAGAAGCTACTAAGAGATCACATGTCCAAGGGATTAAATTTTCGTGCTGACGTTTGGATAATACTCGAACATATGGATAACTTTGTACGTGGACCTCACTGCTAATGTATCCTGAGACATATCTGATTCTGTCCTTTTGGAACATTGACAGAAAAAACGAAAAGACAGATGGATGATACCTCAGAGTCTGTCGCTTAACTTCGTGTTTCAGGAAATGATGTGGTCACTTCTTCAGTCGGCCTCATACCAGCAATGATCCATAGTTCAGTCATGTTAAAGTCAGGTTAGGAGGGAAGGAAGGAATCACATGCACGTTATGTAAGTCATCCTCTACAGTTTCCAACCGTCCTACACGTGACCCTTCCGGAGGAGAGCCATTGTTAGGTGAAAACAAAGGCACGGAGGACAAGGCTCTGGAGAGAAAGGTTCACATCACCACACAAGACATGATGTGTGTTGTCTCCAACAACACAAATCTGACACCATGACACACACTACACCTCCTCACTACATTTGAAAACGTCTTTGACTTAAGGTTGTAATACGTGTTAATTAGATTGGGTCTGTCTGAAGTGTTGGTAACACCTTTGCTAACAATGAATCCCCCAACGTGGATTTGTGCAGATCGTGGGTGACGTGGTTGTTAGTCCGATGATCTAATGTTCTGGGACAACACCATATCGTGGAGGTTGTGCCTGATGGGAAAAACACATTCCAGCTCACCCATTGCGGCACTAGAGCGCTGAACTGGGTAATCGACATGAACCAACCTTGACGGGACAGTACTGGAAACAATCCTGGGATTCCGTGAATGGACTACGTACGGCACATCATCGTAATTTGCTATAATAAACGATGAGTCTTGCTGGAAGCAATATCTAAAGGCTGCAGGATTTCTCCAGGCGGTAGTAGCAAGGGATGAAGAGATAACCAACACTGGAACTTACGTTGCTAGGCCGTGTAAAGCTCATAGATCCAGTGTGACATTATCGTGAACGAGAGACGCTGCATTATTCAGAGTTGTTGCCCTCCGTCACAAGATGCAGTGGAGTTACGCTTCCAGAGAGGCAGCAAAGAGCTTGTGATGAGGTTGTAAGGTAACAGACCTTTTGTGGAAATGAGGCTGCAGGCGACTCGAATGATTGGTAAACCGGTATAAAAGACGCTTGAAGCAGTGTAGAGAAGGTAGTTAGCGATTCCATATACACGTTGAAATTAAACATGACAAAACGACGTGTAGCATATTAAGACGTTGGTAGGTATCAGTGCGTTTCTCATCACAGTTACAGTAGTAATATTCTCATCTACCAGGGGTGGATCCAGGACATACAACTAGGCAACAGTCCCACCAACCAGGGCTGGATGCAGAACATACAACCAGGCAACATTTACAGGAATCAGTGTTCCAGCACTAGGGTACCCACCTCCGGCCCTGAAGGTTGGCAAAAGAGCAGGCACGCCCAGCTCCCGGAGGCAGCTACGCTAGCCAGCCATCCAGTGTGATGCCACGTACGTACACTCTGGATACCTCCGGGTAAGGGAGAGGCTGGACGTAGTCACAAGTATCCAGGTGAAGCCGTAGAGACTTATACATGTCGGCATACTTCCTCGTTAAATACTCTTGATAATTCAATATTTTTCTCAGACATTTTGTTGATACCAGTAGATTGTATAGACGTTCAAGTCTCATTCTGTTTCGCCTCGTCTTAACTCTTATTGAACGGAAATAAAAGTAAGATAGGTGAATAAGACTGTTGGTATCAAAATTCATTTATTAAAGATTCAGTCTTTATATACTCAAACGGCGAGGAAGAACTTAATCAGAGAATGCTTACGGTCTTTATGTCTTATTCATTCATAGATCTTATTGACTGTATAACTGTCTGTAATGATACATGCGCCTGACTTATATGAATGATTTTCATAATACTGTTATCAGTTCTCAAAATGTACGCACTAGATCATATCAGTGTCTAAATGCAGTGCTATTAGTGTTATTTTGTGTTATTGTTTCGGAAAATGGTAAGTTAAGAATGATTGAATGTATGTCTAATTCCTTAAGTATGATTGATTTTATGTTTAGTTTGGCAATACATGCGGGATGGTTCAATTATCTTCCATGGATTAGATGGCAATATCTTTGGTGTTTGCCACTCGACCTTTCACCTCGCTCTGACCTTAGATGACAGAGTCTGGTGCGGGAGCCGCCCTTGGCGAGGCCTCTGACCTCCAGAGGAGAGTGTCCAGACCAGACGGCAGCTGGGATAGGAAAGTCATGAGACGCATACAACATCATCCTGGCAAACGATGAAAATGGATACAACAGTAAGAGAGACGTTGCTACTGACCGGCGTATGTTGAGACCTCACAGAATGTGAATGTTGAATGATCATGAACCTCACGTCTAGAGCTTTCTCTCTTTATATTATGGATTATTGTCATACAGTAAACGAAAACTGTACTTTTTAGTGCCTGGAATTCTAAGTCTTTTCTGCATTGCTTACTTATCGTCAGTAGAGAAGTGTACAAACACGTCGGGTCCACCTCTTCAACTTAGTTGCTATGTTCGGTCCTGAGAACTGATGTGAGGTGATCAAGATCCAGTGACTCGTTTGGATCCTTCTTGTGTCTTCTGTTGTTTGGTTGGATCAGAAACGGCAAAGGTAGCAGGTCACCTCCTTGTCGAACCCCGGGGGGAAGGAAGATAACATTTCTCCTCTCGTCACTAACTATATACGAATTTGCAGCATCATGGTCACAGATTAGTAAATCTTCCCTAGCATTATGGGCAACTATTTTTAATCTGTGTCAGGCAAGTCAATCACTCGCCGCGATCTGCGAAAATTACATTTCTTGTTTTTACCATGAAGATGGAGATGTACGTATGACTGTCTTGGTGAGAACAAGGGTTCAGAAGAGCTGGATAGTTTCCAATAAAAATTATGTGCACTTCACCTTGTGTTCTGGATCTACGAGAGTGGGAGGTGTGTCTGTAGCTTGAAATGGAATAGAGGCATTGTTTTCAATCGAGGTAAGCTGGTGACTGTACCCTGTGTCTCCAATATAGTGTGAAATATATGAAAGAAGTAACGTTATGAATTTTTCTAGGAAACCGTTGTCAATCTAGACTTTTCATGGCCATTTTCGCGTTCAGCGCCCTAAAATCCATAAAGGGAAACACATTTCTTCTCCGAAACATAAGATAGGTAAATAGGATGTGGGTAAATATTGGTTCGGGAATAGGGTAGTAGATTTATGGAATAAGCTGCCAGGTACAGTAGTGGGAGCTAGGTCTTTAGGTAGCTTTAAACGAAGGTTGGATGTGTTTATGGGATCAGTCAGATGGTTGTAGGGCGGACAGACTCAGGACCTGCCTAGCATGGGCCAATAGGCCTCTTGTAGTGTCCTCACGTTTTATGTTTTTATGTTAAAGCTTGTATATAGGCAAGTGAGCGAGTGAATCTCTATGGATGGGTCCGAATACATCTGTTGTAAGGTTATACTAGCTACCTAATTGTCTGCACTTTTGATATGGTGGTTTGATAGAGAATTTGACGACTAAGATTACCACTGTTGGTGGACAGTCTTTTGTGAAGTGATGTATTATTTCACCTGCGCCTTAGACTTTGTCATCGTATAGCCTCCTGTCTCAGACCACCCAAGTCATCTGGTTAACAGTCTTTCCTGTCACAACTCCCGGACGGTTGTCTAGACGGTTATGTTACCGACACTGTCACCATGGCAACTCCTCACGATGACGTCAGGATGCCTTTAGGTTACGCAGGTTTTTGAAGCAGTCGACATCAGATTCAGAGATGATACTCTATCAATCGATGGAGTTTCCCCTTTACTCCTGCTTGGTGGTCCAGCTTCTTAATCAGTCTCCCATGCAGTACAGTGTCAAATGCTTTCCGGCAGTCCATATACAAACTGCCCACCCAGCCCTTCCTTTTGATTAAGAAAGCACTCCCTATCTCGTAGAAATCTAGAAAATTTGTTCATTAGGACCATTTCCCTAAAAGCGTGTTTCCTTTCACTTAGGTAATTTCTCCTCTATATAAAGTTATGTATTTGCTTTCTAATTATCTTATCCAGAATCTGACAGACCACACTCGTCAGTGAGACCGTTCAGTATTTCAGTGGCTGTTCCCGGTCTCTCTTCTTATAAACAGGCATGATGTTTACCCTTCTCCACTCCCCTGACACTCTGCCTTTCTACAACGACGTCTTGAACAGTATCTCAAGAGGTCTATCAAGTGTATCTGCACACATCTTCAGCACTTAAGGTGAAATTTCATTAGGACCATGAGCCCTTGTATGGATTAAGACGTTTAAGCATCCTATCAATATCTCTTCCAGATATCCCAATGTTTTCTAAAACCTCCCCATCCCATCCCACTGGTGGTGCGGATGTAGTGTCTTCCACTGTGGAAACACGATTTAACTTTTTATCCATTTCCTCACATATCCTTAGATCATCCTTTACAACTCCTCCCACTGAATCCCTTCGCCTGATCAGCTGCTCTTTACCTAACAATCTTATCCAAGCGGGGCGTCTGTAGCTTCGCCCTGCACATTTCGAGGCTGCTTTGCTGTTTTGACATCTTCTGTGGAATCATTCTTTCCTCTTTCTTACCATTCCCTCTGTATTTGTGGCGTGAAGTACCCATTGTTCTTATTCTTTTATTGTAAATTTCAGACTCTCGCACCATGAAGCCACGGTTCCTCGCTACGGAACTTCATTTCCCTATCTATGTTAATATAGAAATCGTTGAGTTTTGTTTAGCTTCCAAGATTAAATCTCTTCTTTATATCTTGTTCTAACTCTATTTTTTCGTATGAGTTTGTATGTGTATATGTGTGTGCGTGTGTGTGTGTGTGTGTGTGTGTTTCAGCATGGTAGCGGCGGTGTGTCGTGTGGTGGTGGGGGCAGCAGAGTGTGGCGTATAATTACCGATCTATACAGCATGAGGAGAGAGTTCTAAACTCATGGTGTTGCATCTCCTGAATATTCTCAACTATCAAACAACTTTGTAAGCTTTTGTATGCTGTCAGTATTCACAATTCCATTATTCAGTTCCAAATACTCAGTGTTCTTATGCTACTGAGGCATTTCTTTGCTTTATTTCCAACAAGTTTCTTGCTGAATTTCACGCTGTGGTTTTTGGTTCCTCTGTCCTTTCATCCCTCGAACAGTTCTTGGAGGACGTAATCGTTACACCTTGCTCTTCTCTCTTCCATGGTGGAGAAAGTTAAGGCCTTTAACCTCTCTCATTATGACTCAGTTCTCTTCTTTCTGGTACCATCTTTTTTTGCCTTCCTTTGGACCTTCTCTACTGGTTCTTGTGCCTTTTTTTAAGAGCGATAACCAAACTTGAGAAGCATGTTCTAGTTTTGGCCTAATATAGCATGTGAACAGTTGGCTGAAGATTTCCTTATCCGTGTGTGTGTGTGTGAATGCGATTCTAACATTTGCCAGGAGACAGCTTGTCTTCTTTACAGTTCCCCAGAGGTTGGGTCAGGCGACAGGTTTGGTACAATGTCGTCTGCCAAACTAGTTTCAACCCACAGATTCCTGCGACTTGTTTCCTACTGGAGATTAATCATATTGAGATCTTCGTTCACTGAGTCCTATCCTCGTAGCTTCACTTTTACTCGGGCTGAATTTCATCAACCGCATATCAGAGCAACTTTATAGTGTGTCTCGGTCATCTTGTAAGTTCATGCAGTCCTCATGACTGCTTCCCTCAGTGCCTTGGCAACATCCTCAAGCACATGCAGGTAGGATTCCAGTTCCTCTGGGAAGTCGTTTACATAGATCGACAAGAACGCTGGTCCCGGTGGCAAGCCACTGGTGATCCCACCCTATTTCGAGAAGCACCTACTGATGTACACTCGGCCACAGGAGTTCGCGCGCACGTGTGTTGATGCCAACCGAGCTGGTAACACTGTATGGGTGGGGGTGGGGGGGGGAAAGCGAGTGTACGTGGAACACAGTAGAGTGACGTGAACTGTTAAATGTTGTCATGTGCAAATGGTCATTAGTGCAAATATCATTAGGGTAAGAAATAATGACTTTTGTTATCCGATCAGAGGCAATTACAGGTGTGTGAAGACAGCGGTATCACTGGCCAGAGAAGGGTGGGTGAAAACAGGGCAGGGGGCGTCAGGGAGACTGGGGGGGGGGAATAGTAGAGGGAGAGGGGAGTGTCTAGAGGTCACAAGACATGACTATTTACCCGTAAATGTTGCATGATCCTGTTTGACACGGTTGCTATGATTATTTTTAACTATATTGGTATAGAGAATCCGGCTTGGACTTATACAGTAGACTTTTGAAATCAGAATGTCATCTAACATGATTATTACGTGATGCTTGACAGCTGATGTACCACAACCGTAGTTCTTCGCAGCATCGCAAAATATCACGTTCATTAACACTCATGGGTATTTTTAACATGCCTTATCGTTATCTATCATATAAAACATAACACCAGACCTATACGCAAAAACAACTTAACTGTTTTATTGCTGGCCCTCTATTTTAACAGTTCACGGCACTGGACTTTGTTCCACGTAACCTCACTCCTCCGCCATGCAGTGTTACCAGCTCATTTGACATAAGCACACCACTAGGTAAGTGCTCGCGAACTCCTGTGGCCCAGTGTGCGTCCCTCGTTCCTTCCTACTAAGGTAAGATTCTATCAGTCACAGGAGTCTTCCCATTCATCTGTCTGTCGATTCAGCTTCTCTGTCAACCTCATGTGTGGTACGGTGTCAAATGCATCCGGCAGTCCAGATACACAATATCCACCCACCTTCTTTGGCCAAAAAACTAGAGTTCGTTCCCTCGTAGTAGTCTAAGAGATTTGTTTCGAATGACCTTCTTTCTCTGAGTCCATGTTGTCTCTCTCTTAGGTGGTTTCTCCTTTGCAAGTCGTCATCCATTTGCTTTCTAATGATCTTTTCCAGCGTTCCACAGACCACTCTCATCAGAGAGACTGGTCTGTAGTACAGAGCAGCTTCCTGTTTTCTTTTTTTGTTAAAGACAGGTACGGCGTTTGCCTTTATCCACTCGCTTGGCACTTAACTTCGTACACCGACGTCTTTGAGAACATTTCAAGCGATCTGTTAAGCGTATCTGTACACTTTTTCTGCATATACGTATGAAGAATCTCCATCAGTGGTATACGCGTGTGTGTGTGTGTGTCTGTAAACAGGGAGGATCATGGTGTGCTTTGTGTTGCATATAGCGGTGTGGTAGTTTGTGGTAGCTTTAGTGGTGAAAAGTGTTTGATGTGTGTTGCTGGGATGCTTGATATTTGGAGATAGTAGGGCAATATATGGCGTGTGTGGTGATAGGGCAATTTGTGGTGAGTTTGGTGATGGAGAGGTTTATAGTGAGTCTGATGATTTTTGGTTGCAGGACATTGTGTGGTGGCAGGTTGTGGGATGACATATGGCGTGATGCCTAGTGGACTGTGTGTGGTGGGTCGGATGATGGCATAGTATAGGATTTCGGGACGGTGTATGGTGCATGTGAGGGAGGGAGGGTACAGGAAGCGTTTGATTTCAGCACAGTGTGTGATGTATGTGGTTGGTGTGTGTGATGGCTGAACGATGTGTGGTGCAAGTAGTGGTAGTGTGTGGTGATGGAGCAGTGTGTTATATTCGTCCACATGGAGTAGTGATAAGGCGAGTTCATCTATGGTTGAGGGTGGTATGTTGCGTGTATGTTCTTGGCGCGAGATACACACAGTGGCGAGGCAATGTGTAATGCACGTAGTGGCAGGATGGTGTAGAGGGAGTCTGTTGGTGGTGATGCTTGATGTTTGAGGTTGCAGGATGGTTTATTGTGGTTGAACAGCGTGTGGTGTGTATGGTGTCCAGGTGGTATGTGGCGCATATGGTGGTAGGGCGGTGTGTCGTGCGTGTAGTGTAAACGAAGTGTGATGACTTTGGGTAGGTGGCGGTAGAACACTGAGGGAGAGGTGTAGTGGTGCAGTGGTGTGTTGTTGTCTGGTGATGCGGTAGTCTTAGGTGTGTGGTGGAGGGGAGGTGTGAGGTGCATGTGTGTGTGTGTGTGTGTGGTAGTGTGGTGATGGGGTAGTGTAAGGGCTGTGTGGTGGTGGGTTAGTATGATGAGTATATAGAGTAGGGAAGTGTGAGGTGTGTGTGTGGTGATGGAGTAGTGTGTGGTGTTGGGGTTGTGTGAGGTGTGTGTGTATGGCGATGAGGAAGTGCATCATGCTTACGGTCGTGTGCAGTGTGTGTGGTGATGCGGTGTTATGAAGTGATAAGACAGTTCCCGAGGAGGTAGTGGTGCGGTGTCAGCAAAGTGGAGTGTGCGGCGTAGTGGTGCAGAGTGTATGGGAGGAAGGGGTCATTTCAGGACATGTTGGGGAATGATACTGTAGGGTGCACGCACTAGTACATCTGGTGTTCTGCTGATGTTGGTTGCGTGTCCACGTGGATAATCTGTGTTGCTTGTAGCGGAAGGATTTTCCAGGGCGCCCATGGTGGTAGGATGGTACAGGGTGCGTGTGGTGGCAGGATGGAATATGGTGTGTGAATGCAGAGGGTTTAGGGTACGTGAGTGGCAGGGTGGTATAGAGTGTGTACGGTGGTAGGATGAAAAATGATTGCATGTGGTGGCAGAATGGTATAGTGTGCAAGTGGTAGTAGAGGGTATTGGTTGCGTTGAATGGCAGGAAGATATAGTGTGTGTGTGTGTGTTGGCAGGATGGTGTAGGGTGCGTGTGTTGGCAGGATGGTATAAAGTGCGTGTAGGGGGGGTGTAGGTGGGGGCGGATGGAGGGAGGCGGGTGGCCTCCAGCAGCAGGAGCGGGCAGCAGGGCCGGCCCAGGGGCTCGTAAAGAGGGCGGCCAGGGCGGGGACCTCGTAGGGCCGGGTCCAGGGTTGGTGGTGGCTTCCCCGCCCACGCCCACGCTGGCTCCCACGCCCGTGAGCAGAGCGAGGGGGAGGCGGGATCCAGATGAGAGGGCCTTATTGGGTCAGGGGGCTGGAGCGGGCCGGGCGGAGCGGTGTGGGAGACAGAGGGAGGAGGCGGCTCGCGCTCTATGTTGGGTAGTGGCACCGCCGCCGCGTATATTACAGGTGTTGCCTCCAAGGGCGGCCGTATCACCACCCGTCTCCTATTTGGGCCTCAGACCAGTGGGAGCTGGGACAGCGCGGGCCGAGGCAGTGGGCGAGAGGTAGTGGGAGTGAAGGTGATAGGCCTTGCGGCACTGGGAGCTAAAGCAACGGGTCCTTGGCCTGCGAAGGTTGGTTCAATGGGGACTTGGTCAGTAAGCGCCCAGGCCATGAGAGCCAAGACCGTATGGCATCCTTGGAAATGTGGGCAGTGGGACCTGGGCGGATGCTGGGCAGTAAGTCCTGGGTGGATGTTGGACAGTGGGTCTTAGGTGGAGGATGCTGGGTAGTGGATTCCGGGCGGAGCAACGCGGGCAGTGGATGATGTTGGTCCTGGTACCTGGGCGAAGGATGCTGGGCATTGGGTCTTAGGTGGAGGATGCTGAACAGAGGGTCCTGGGCGGAAAATGCTAGGTAGTGGGTCCTGGGAGGAGGATGCTGGGCAATAGTTCCTGGACGAAGGAGGTCGGGCACTGAGTCGTGGGTGAAGGATGCTGGGCGGTGGGTTCTGGGCGGAGCATGGCGGGTAGTGGGTCCAGGACGGAGGATGTTGGGCTTGGTTCCTGGGCGAAGGATGCTGGGTAGTGGGTCCGGATGGAGGATACTGAGCAATGGGTCTAAGACAGAAAATTCTGAGCAGTGGGTCCGTGACATGTGAGTCTGGTGTAATGGTTTCGGGAAAAAGGACGTTGGACAGGGCATGTACAGTCAGCGAGACTGGACCTGTTGGACTGTAGAACGTAGATCACTTCCTGTTGGAGAACTTGATGTGGGAGAGTGAGGAGGATGGGAGAGTAATCGTTAGAACAGGCGCTTAGAATACAGAGGTCAGGATAATGTCACCTTGGCTGCCGTATACAGAGACAGAGGACAATCAGATGTTGCAGGGGTGGGTTAGACAGCAAAGGCTGAAGATTAAGTCGGCGGCTGGGGATTTAAAGCTAGGACTCTGGATGCTCAGGACACTAACTGCTGGGAAGCTTCATGCTGGAAGAATGGGTGCTAGGATTTTGGATACCGAGCTAGTGAATGATGAGGACTGTAAATCTGGTTATCGGACGGTGGAGATGCTGGAAGTAGTGGGATGGCGGTTCCTGAGGTAGTTGGGTCTAGTGCAATATATTCGGAGGCACTGGATAATTGGCTGATGAATGGATGGCAATGAGGTGCTAGGACACCCTGTGTACGGTGCTGGGACAGTGGATGATGGGACACTGGTTGCAAAGTCAGTGTATATATGGACATTGGTTACAGAGACAGTGGATGCTGGGATACCGGTTGTTGAGATAGTGGATACTGGGGCGCTGTTTGCTGAGTTAGTTGATAATGTGACCCTGGTTGCTGAGACAGTTTTTATCGGGACATAGGTTGCTGCGACATTTGATACTAGGACACTGTTTGCTGAGGCAGTTAATCCTAGGACACTGGCTGGTAACACAGCGCGGGGTGGGGCGCTGTCTGCTGGCACACTGAGGACTGGGACTTTGACTCCTGGCACAGTGAGGGATGGAACATTGGGTGCTCACATAGTGACGGTTTGGATACTGACTGCAGACGATATGAGGACTGCTGAGACAGTGAGGCATGAGTCACTGGATGCAGGTAGATTAAGGGGTGAGACACTGAGGACTGCCACAGTTGTGAAGGGTGAGGAAACTTGCTGCTGACACAGTGAGAGATGGAACACTGGCTGCTGATAGAGCGAGGGACAGCACACTGACTGCTTACACAGTCTGATTTAGGACACTGAATGCTGGCACAGTGAGGGGTAGGATGCTGGCAGCTTATACAATGACTGGGATGGGACACTGGCTACTGATAGAGTGAGAGGTGGGACACTGACCGTTGGCACACTGAGGGGTGAGACTCTGGCTACTGGCGCACTGAGCGTTGGAACATCGGCTGGTGGCACAGTGAAGGGTGGGACATTGGGGACTGACAGAGAGAGGGATGGGACACTGACTGCTGACACAGCGAGGGGTAAGACACTGACTGTTGACACAGTGGGGTATGGGACACTGGATGCTGACTGGATGCTAACATAGTGGGAGGTGAAATACATAACGCTCACACAGTGAGGAATGGGACACTGGCTGCTGATGCCTTGAGAAGTGGGACACGGACAGAAGTTGCTGATACAATGAGGAGTGGGATACTCGCTGCTGGGACAGCGAAGGATGGGACAGCAGGTGCTGGGTTAGTGAAGGATGGGAAATGTGCTGGCACAGTGAGAGGTGGGATAATGGGTTCTGGGACACTAAGGGGTGGAATTCTGGGTGCCGGCACAGTAATGAGCTGGACATTGGCTGCTGACAGAGTGAGGGGTAAGACATTAGGTTCCTGGATAGCAAAAGGTAGGACACAGAGAGGAACTTGATACTGGGTGCCGGGATGGTGAGAAAGGGGCACTGGGTATTGGAGCAGTGGGTGCTGGGATGGTGGAAGCTTGGACAGTGGTCGCTGGGACGGTGGATGCTTGAATGATGGATGCTAGGATGGTGGGTGTTGGAATGGATGATGCTGGGTTGTTGGATGGTAGGGTGGTAGGACCGTGGATGCTGGAACAGTTGATTGATGCTGGGACAGTTAGTGATATGACTTTGGATGCTGGAATGGTTGATGGTGGAGTGGAGGATGCTGGGATAATTGATACTGGGATATTTGAAATTGGGACAGTTGATGCTATGGTGTTGGATGCTTGGGATGGTTGATGCTGAGACGGCAAATGCTAGGGCAGCGGATGCTGGGACGGTGAGTATTAGGATGTTGGATGCTGAGACTTTAGAGACTGACACGGTTGATGATGGGACGGTGGCTATTGAGGCAGTGGGTGCTGGGATGGTGTTTATTAGGACGGTGGATGATGGGACAGTTGATGCTAGGTCGGTAGATTCTAATACGGTGGATGCTGGGACGGCGAATGCTGACGATGGACATTGGCGTGGTGAATGCTGGGGCGGTGGATTCTGGTACGGTGGATGCCGGTATAGCGGATGCTGGGATGATGGATTCTGGTACGGTAGATGCCTAGACGGTGGAAGCTGGGGCGGTATAGTGGGATGATGGGACGGTGTGTGCTGGAATGGCTGATACAGGGATAGTAGATTGATGGGATGGTAAATGTTAGGACGGTGGATGATGAGATAGCTGAAAGTGAGACAATTGAAGCTGGAATAGTTGAAGTTAGGACAGCTGATCCCGTGATCTTGAATACTGCGATGGTTGTTGCTGGGACGGTGGACGCCGGGATGGTGAATCCCAGGTCGTATGCTGGGACGGTGGATATTAGGAAGGGGATGCCTTGATGGTGGATGCTGGGTCATATGTTGGAACGGTTGATGATGGTATGATGGATGCTGGAACGGTGAGTGCTAGGGCTATGGATGTTGGGAATATAGATATTGGGATTGGATGCCGGGACGAGGGATGCCGGGATGGTGGATGTTGGGGCGGTGGATGTTGGGGCAGCGGATGTGGGTTGATACTTGGATAAAGTAACTTTGGGTGCTAGGACGGTGGATGTTGGCAGGTTTAGTGCTTGGACGGTAGATGCTGGGATGCTGGATGGTAGAACTGTGGATGCTGGGACTGTGGGTTCTATAATGGTTGATAATGGGATATTGGATGCTGGGACGGTGGACTGTGAGATCGTAGAGGATGGAATTATGTATGATAGGACTGTGGATGGAGAGATGAATGCTGGGAGAGTGAATGTTGAGACATTGAACTGTAAGAAGGTGGATGCTGAGACTGTGAATGCTGGGATAGTGGATGAAATGATGGTGAATGTTGGGAGAGTGAATACTGAGATGACAGATGTTGGGACAATGGATGCTGGGATGTCAGATTCGTGAACATTTCATGCGTGGACAATGGATACTTGGACCTGGGATAGCTCATGCTCAGGCGGTTGGTTCTGGGATGTTTGATACCGGGACGGTGGATGCAAGTTGATACTGGGATAATGGATGCTGGGACGATGGATGCTGTAATGGTTGATGATGGGACAGACGGTGGATGCTTGCTGATAATGGAATAGCAGAAGCTGGGACGGTCAATGCTGGGACGATGGACGCTGGGTCGTTGATGCTAGGATGGTGGATACTGGGACAGTGGAAATTGAGACGGTGGATGACGAGATGGTTGCTACTGGGACGGTGAATGCAGTGGCGTTGGATACTGGGATGGTTGAAGTTGGGACGATGAATACTGGGACTGTGGCTAAAGGGACGTAGATGCTGGGAGGATGAATGACGGGACGGGGTTGCTGGGATATTGAATGCTTGGACGGTGGATGGTGCAATTGTGTGGATGTTGAGTGGTGGATGCTATGAAGGTTGATCCTTGGACGGTTGACGCTGTGACGGCTAGTAAAGTAACAGTTGACGCTGGGTTAAAGGATGCTGGGATGGCTGGTGCTAGGATGATGAATTCTGGGATTGTTAATGGTGGGATGGTCGATTCCGGAATGGCTGATGCTGGGTTCGTGGATGCTGAGAGATTCAGTGCTAGAGATATGGATGCTGGGACACTGCCTTAGACAATGAATGCGGGGACTCTATTTTGGACAGTGGATGCTGGGACACTGCCTTAGACAATGGATGCGGGGACACTGCCTTGAACAATGGTTAATATGAAACTTGTTGACGGAACAGTATTCGCTGGGGCTTTGATTGCTAGGAAAGTGACTGTTCGAACAATGAATACTTAGACACTGGACTGTAGAACATAGTTCTAGTACACTGGATTATGGGATGTTAAATTTTGGAACAACGGAAAATGTGTGCCTCTGAACTTGCATCTGTGCTTGCTCGTCTATTCTGTTTCTGTTCAAAAACCAAAATTTTTCCTTTTCCGTGGAAACGCTTTGATATGTCCTGTCCCTAAGAAGGGTGACCGTTCTAACCTCCCTAATCATCGCCGTATTGCTTTGACATCCACCATTTTCAAAGTCTTTGAATCCCTCCTCAACTCCCATATCCTTAAACATCTCGAAAATCACAGTCTTCTCTCTGATCACCAGT
>JAYMFT010039777.1:0-15662 GCA_038088735.1 Panulirus argus | reverse complement strand
TATAGAGAGAGAGAGAGAGAGAGAGAGAGAGAGAGAGAGAGAGAGAGAGTGCTTAAAGTTTTTCTACATCTTTACAAAGGAAAAATATATCTGTCTATATCTGTATACAAAAAGATATATACCTGTCTATATCTGTATATAAGAAAATTATATCTATCTTTATCTGCATATAGGAAGATTACAACTGTCTTTTGTACAGGAAGATTATACCTTTCTATATTTGTATACAGGAAGATCATATCTTTCTATATCTGTTAAAAGGAAGACTGCTCAAAGATTTTGCAATAGAACGTTCAGGGTATCAGCCTAAGGAACCACATCTGACGAGTCATAATGATATCAGAAATGAACCCAAAAGGATAAGATCAAGAGACGAATTACAAAGATGATGGAAAAACAGAAAGGAAAACGATGGAATGTGACGCAGACAAGTCTGAGTAAATCAGGAAAACGATGGAATGTGACGCAGACAAGTCTGAGTAAATCAGTCATGGAAATAACAACACACACAGTACACCATAGAGAGCTCTCGCCCGGCAGGGAAAGTGACGGAAGGCAAGTAAACGTTAGTGATGTCGGAGTCATTATAAGTAATACCTGAATTCAGAGAGCACATTGTTCAGACAGGACAGTCGATCTAAGCAATGGTTATGGGAGTCTTACAACAACAGACAGAAAGCCAATGATGAAAGTGATCCATGTACACAAAGAGAGTATAACTAAACTCGTGTGTCGTATGGGCACCAACCAAAGATGCGAAGACAAGCAGACCTGAGATAATTCGAAGCCTTTTTACAAGTAAAATGGAAGGACTGAGACATATGAACTACCACGAGAGGTTGAAACCTAGACAATCGGTTAAAACTAGGATTGATGGTTAGTAATGTGCGCGTGGATAGCGAGAGAAATTGTGTTATCAAACACGCCCTACTCTAGTAAAATCTCGTCATATATATATATATATATATATATATATACGCTAAATATCAGAGGAAATATTCCACCAAACGGCAGGTTCCACGATGCCATCCAGCATTCCCGTGGGGCTCTGCTCTTCATTTTCTCCCGACACATTGCACCTGCAACATGCCGGTCCTTGGTCTTCTCCCTGGACACTTCCCTCCCATAACGCCTACACCAGTTCGTTTCCCCACAACATATGTCCAGTCCAATTCTTCTTCCCCGCCATGATCACCTCTATCAGCTCTCTCTCTCTCTCTTTTATCATGTATATTCCAGAATTTCAAATTCCTTTTTTTTTTTGTCCGCTCCCTTGCTACATATTTCTCCACATCCACCGCTCGAAGGAGCATCTAACCTCATGTTTTCACTCCTTTGAGCATGTCTCGTGGTCCGTGTGTGGGATCCGTCCAGAACCACAACCTACAACACTGTATTAGCTCTTGGACCCCTAGATCTCCAACTCCTTCCTCGTACTCAGCGTGTCTTTTACCACCTGAATCCCTGATCTTATCTCTGTTCCACTTCGCCCGTTCTCTATTGTTAGAGAGGACCGCTCAGGGGGTGTTGGTCGTCCCGCAGTCCCTTAACTGTCTCCCGTCAGCTAATGCCTTGGACACAGCCCCTGATATGGCCCGTACTGGACGGCAGGGGTTGGTGTGGCGAGGAATCTTCACTCGAAGGAGCGCCACTCATGAGTGAGTGAGTGTGTGTGTGTGTGTGTTTACCTGCTACCTCCCAGCATCACCTCTAAGAAAAATCCGCGAATAATCTACCTTAAAAGTCTGGGAAAACAGGATGCCACACAAAAAGCGGACTAGTCTCCCCAAACTTCGTCTTCCTGGGAATTCTCCGCACGAGTGCCATTTGGTGTGGCGGCGGGGGGTAGCCTGCCGGCGACGTCAGAGGGAGTAGTACAGCCCTCAACACCAAACTCACCTTAAACTTGGTCTATATAAAGATATACAAATATGTAAGTAAACTTCAAAACTAGTTTTTGGCGTGTTGTCTCGAACACCTAACTTTCCCTCTGTCTTTTCCTCCCATCAGTATCCCCAGAGACTCTCCACGTCTTACAGGAGGAAGCAGTAGAAAATTGCTGATGGGGAATACGAGAGTGAGGGAGTGCAAGGGGAGGCTGCTACTGGTGAGGCACAGCTGAGGCTGCCCCCTCCCCCCCCAGGGGGACGACCTCTGTCAATACCACGGCCATGCCCCCGCCTCTTGCCTGCCTACACCGCAGGTCACACCACGGTCATTATCACGGACACCACAGCACTCACTACCCCAAGGGGCCACTTTCTAAGGCCACTACAGCGGAGGTACCTGTAGTCATGACAATGGCAGCCATGACGGTTGCTATGTGGCCGGCGTCATAGTTGTTGCTGAAGTTCCTGCTGCTATGAGGGTGCTACATTCTCTGTTGTGGCCTCTGACATGGAGGCTACCATGGTCAAAGCCACGAACATCGCCATGGTCAATGCCACGGACAATGCCATAGTCACAGCCACGAACATTGCCATGGTCACAGACATGGATATTGCCATGGTCACAGACATGGATATTGCCATGGTCACAACCACGAACACTGCCATGGTCATAGCCACGAACATTGCCATGGTCACAGCCACGAACATTGCCATGGTCACAGCCATGAACATTGCCATGGTCAAAGCCACGGACAATGCCATAATCACAGCCACGAGCATTGTCATAGTCTCAGCCACGAACACTGCCATAGTCACAGCCACGAACACTGCCATGGTCAAGCCGCGAACACTGCCATGGTTACAGCCACGAACATTGCCATGGTCAAAGCCACGGACAATGCCATAGTCACAGCCACGGACATTGCCATGATCACAGCCACGAACACTGCCCTGATCACAGCCACGAACACTGCCATGGCACAGCCACGAACATTGCCATGGTCACAGCCACGAACAATGCCATAGTCACAGCCGCGAACATTGCTATGGTCAGAGCCACGAACATTGCCATAGTCACAGCCACGAACATTGCCATGGTCACAGCCACGAACATTGCCATGGACATTGTCATGGTCACAGCCACGAACACTGCCATGGTCACAGCCAAGAACACTGCCATGGTTACAGCCACGAACATTGCCATGGTCACAGCCACGAACATTATTCATGGTCATAGCAACGGACATTGCCATGGTTACAGCCACAAACATTGCCATGGTCACAGCCACGAACACTGCCATGGTCACAGTCACGAACATTGCCATGGTCACAGCCACGAACATTGCCATCGTCATAGCCACAGACATTGCCATGGTCACAGCCACGGACATTGCCATGGTCACAGCCACGAACACTGCCATTGTCACAGCCACGAACATTGCCATGGTCACAGCCATGGATATTACCATGGTCACAGCCACGGACATTGCCATGGTCACAGCCATGGATATTACCATGGTCATAGCCACGGACATTGCCATGGTCACAGCCACTGACACTGCCATTGTCACAGCCACGAACACTGCCATGGTCACAACCACGAACACTGCCATGGTCACAGCCACGAACATTGCCATGGTCACAGAAACGAACATTGCCATGGTCATAGCCACGAACATTGCCATGGTCACAGCCACGAACATTGCCATGGTCACAGCCACGAACATTGCCATGGTCACAGCCACGAACATTGCCATGGTCAAAGCCACGGACAATGCCATGGTCACAGCCACGAACACTGCCAAGGTCACAGCCACGGACGCTACCGAATCACAAAACCAGACCAGCTCAAGTTCAGACCAGATCAAGATCCCACCAGGAAAATTTCAGACCAGGTCAATACCAGACCAGGAGAAGACCAGACCAACTCAAGACCGGATCAGGCCAAGGCCAGACAAAGCCAAGAGCCTCAAAAGAAACATGAGGGCCAACAGATAAAAACAAAAATAATCCTGAAACGCTAGACTTAACGAAGGAAAGGCACACACCCCGCCCAACTCCCATCCTTTCTCACAAGTAGGTTATCGGAACCAAGAAATCAGATCGCAAAACTTATCGCTCACTGAAATGAAGAACAATTCAGGAATTATTCACTTTTAGCGCTGAAGCGTAAACACTCTCAAGTTAAAATAACCCATTTCACACGCGGAGTCACACGGGGGCAACGGCACGGCTGATAGTTTGAGACAATTACCCCCCCCCCACACACAAGTTAATTGAATATGTGTTAAACTTTAAGTTGCTATGAATTCCCGTCACGGCTGACAAACCACCCATGAACAACGCGCCCACGACAACTCGCCAACAAAAACGCAAAACACCTGCAAAATGAAATTTCAACCCGCTGACCACGACGACCGAGTACGATGGTGCACGACTCTTGAGTGCGACGGCACGACTCTTCAAGTACGACTGAACGACCTTTGACTATGACAGCCTGGCTTTTTAAACCTGACCACTACCTAGCAGGTTAAGGAAGGCCAGGCCATCACACCAGGGGGGAGGGGATTGGGGTGAGGGGTCGTACCGCCGTGCTTGAAGGATGCGGAATTAACCGGGTTAGCGGGGCACATCCGGGGCGAAGGGGGGGGGGAGAAGGGGAGGGGAGAGGAAGGGAGGGTTGGGGAGGGGGCGAACAGCAGCTGGGAACTCCTGATACAGGTTTCACGGCGGAAGCTGGGATGCCCCCCGTGTGAGACTTATTAACCGGACGACGCGGGGAACACGGCCGACAGGAGGACACCGCCCAACCCTCCCCCTACCTCGCCCTCCTCGGCCATCATGAGTATAACATGACCCACGGTAGGAGAACAACACCCCTCCCTCCCTCCTCCCTTTCTCCTCCTCCTCCTCCCATCTCGCCTCCTGCATTATGCACATATCATGGCCGCACACCCACTCCAAATGACCCTGAACTCCTGACCTGGTCACCTCAAACGAGGTTACCTTACGAGATTCATCGGGTCTGCTGATGTGTGTATTCAACGAGAGGAAAAGCGCACCGCCAGCCAGCCAGCCACCCACCCACACACACACACACACACCACCAGGTGGCAGCACACAGACAGCGCTCCAGGCAGTGGTCCCTGTTTCCCTCAAAACATTGGAGGGGCTACAACTCATGAAGCCTATTACGTATAAGTAAGGGGAGGGAGGAGAACGTGAGGGGGTTCCCCGAGTGATATATGGGTTTGATGTTCAGTTTGAGAGTGAACCAGTTCTGGGAGGTAGTAGCGCCTGGGAGAGGAAGCTTCATTGGTCGAAATCGGATGGGGAAGTGTTGCCATATCTAGAGAGTCAATTTTGTCATTTCTAATACAGAGACCTAATATGCGAGAGAGTGAGTGAATAACATCGCTGAAGATAGCAAGTGTAGCTAAGATACTGCGTACAAGCGGAGTTATAACTTGACATATGGGACCAAAGTTTTTGGGGGTAAGCAAAAAGGCAACACGAAGCGTCTCTTCAAGATTTGAATTCTCCTCATGACTGACGCTACTTTCTTTCTGGATTAGATCGGCTTCATTACTATCATTAATATCACTGTGGGGGATAACCTAAGACCTCTAGCAACGCCTGAGCCACGATAGTCCGGTATGGACTCCACGACAGAATGTACCAAGACCAGCCACTCATAACCCTTCTTGCTTTAAGTCAGGTCCACAAACACCTGCGGAGTCCTGAATAATTTTACATTTTTTCATTATCTTTTTTTTTCACGTGTGATGGCCTTGATTGGGCATATTTTTCCAGTGCCATGTCGGTAACTATAAAAGAAAAAATATATTGCCGTGGAAATTACAAAACTCAACAATTCCTATGGCAACGTAAACTGGGAAATGGGGTTCAGTGGCTAGGGCATAGTGGTGGGAGACTCTGTGAAATTTACAGTGATGGAGTACAGCCATGTGCAACTCAAGCCTCAAATACAGAGGGAATGGTAAGAAAGAGGAAAGAATGGCTTCAGAAAAGATGTCAAAAAGCAATGGAACTTCGAAACCGCAGTGTGGAAGATAGAGACGACACCCAAGCCAGCAAAGTATAAGAAAGCAAGGAATGAGTATAGCAGGATAAGGAAAGAGGAACATTGAAACTTTGAAAAGAATATTGTGGACAAGGCAGCTGAAAATCTAAAACTTTTCCATAAATTCATCAGGAGTCAGTTGTCTGTTAAACAGAAGCTAAGGGATTCAGAGGGAAAAATTGTAGAGAATGACGTAAGGATATGTGAGGAACGGAATAAAAAAAGAGGTGGTACCTGAATTAAGACAGCTGACCTACACTCTGAGAGGCTGATCGATAACATACTGTCCAAAATGGTGGAGAGATGAGGGTGAGGCAACCTGATCACGACCTTAAAGTCTCTTGAACGGATGTACAACGTCGACAGTGAACCGTTCTTCATAACGTGCAGTACCGCACATCAGAAGCCATGACAAGAATCCAGGTACAAAGCTTGCTAGGAAGGACGGAAGGATGGTGCATGGTTGGAACGGACTGAACAATGAAGCTGTACATGAAAACAATATACAAATGCTTAAATAGCTACTTGATGGTATGAGAAGGTCAAGAGATGGGGCGCCACGAGTCTAGAACTCTCCACACACACACACGAATACATGCATACATAAAAATCAACGATAAAGTTGTGTAAGAGCGTATAGTAGATTTTGGATGGTATTCCTGTTGCTAAAATCCTTGGTCACGACGGTACGGACTCTTAGCACGACGGCACGAGGCTCTTGAGTATGATTGTGTGACCTGTGACTTGACTCTTAAGGGTCAACTCAACCCTGTCGTGCTCAGGGGTCGTGCAGTCGTGCTCAAAGGATTAACATCACATACCATCAGATAAAATTTTCCTTCAGGGAATATCTCTCGTCCCAACATTCCATTTTCTTCTGTAGTCTGCCCCGGGTGCTTTAAGGCTGTTTACACCCACGACCAAAAGGTGAACTGCTGCTCCCGGAATTCCAAACAGCGACACTAACTTATCACCGAGAGGCTGTACTTACTTAATCAATTAACGAGTACTTATGACGAGAGTTTGTAGTAGAGAGAGAGAGAGAGAGAGAGAGAGAGAGAGAGAGAGAGAGATGCTGTAGTACCCAGCTGTATCAGTTAGACGGTATCAAGAGAGATATGCAAAGATTGTCCAGTAACTGCATATACCCCAATAACCTGGCCTCCACTGCTAACTTAGGAAAGACTAACATTAAAAAAAAAAAAAAAATCAAGTTAAATTGATCACATACAACACGTACATAGACTTACATGAACACAAAACCTGGGTATACTCAATCTACGTCGTGTGGAGAATACCGGTTGGTTGCCTTGTACCAAACCACATGCTTACGTATTAGGGTAGGAAGCATCCGAACCCTGGCATGTGTGTGCTATGGTCAGGATGCGTCACTGGCTTCGGGAAGGAAGCTTTGTATTACTGAGCGTTACATTACCAGTTAACGGGACCAGAGCTGAGTGGGAGGGCCCGCTAGCCCCGGACAGCAGCAGCACAAATTGCTACCATCTTCGACGCAGCTAATATGACTCGCACGTCTCCGCTAATTTCACATCAACTGTTGGTATTACAATGCTGGGAGCACGATGCAGTGCCTCTGGTATCATAAGGGGTCAGTTAGTTATGTCCCCCTGAGACGATGGGCAGCCCGTGGGCATGCGAACTTGTTCTGAAGTCATTTATTTCGCAGATCGTATATTTCGCTCGACACCGAGGAAGGGGACCATCACAACACAACACTGCCGGCAGCCATACGTGGTGACACCACCGAGGACGTCGGACGCCCGGGGACCATGACTGACACGAACGTGTCTAAACGGCTTCTTCTATCTGCCTCGAGTTGCCGCAGCTGCTCTCTGTGATCCTTCAGCAACAGAGTTAACTTAGTTATGACGAAAACACTTGTTTGTGAACTGGCGGGTGTCGGGAGGGAACTGACCCTTGACAAAATATAAAAAAAGCCGGCCACGAATGGGTACTACTGCTACAGACGCTTGGCCGTCGACAATAGCCTGGCCACGGTTGGTATATCTGCAGGAGGCACAAGGCCCTGGGCAGCAGGCTGGCCACTGTGGGTACTACTGCAAGAGAGCAACAAACTCTACACCCGCCACAACTGTCGAACCCTGTGCATCAGTACAGATCTCTTGACTAGCATGCCTCATCAACAGGACGTGTATAATCTAAGACTGTCTATCTATTCATGGCATCATTAAAATACGTGTATACTCTGAATCTATTACTCATTCCATATGCTTAAGTCCAAACACTTAAAAGAACTTGGCCTCAGACAGCGGCGAGGTTCCAACGCAAGAACTAAACAAGGAATCAACATGATACACAAGGAGGGCAGCAAGACGATACAGAAAGGCAGGTGGAGCTACGGGGGAGGAGCAGAAAACTTGTATGATAAAAGATACAAACAGCAGTAACAAAAACCTGTATCCAAACAATCCCGCCATGTTGTGACGTCACCAGCTTAATGTCACCTTCCTGCATCACACTACCTTGACAAATGTCCCCAGCAGAGAGGTACTTGCCGTCCCTTTAAACGTCTTTCACAACAGGTCGCATGATGACTCTGTCTTGAAAGAATATTGCAACTTCATCGGACGCTGGCGACCCCCGGCACACGGCGTCCAGCGCCAGAGTGACAGGGAAGCAGGGACCTCCTCCTCCTCCTCCTCCTCCACCTGTATTAGCACAGTACACACCTCCCTCCGTTACCATACACCTCTGACCCTGACCCTTGGCCTCAATATATACACAACTATGTATCTATTTTCCGAGCGACACCTTATCTTTATCATCACAAAACTGACCACAGTCTGTCGGTTGATACATGATATACTACTTACAACCACTGAAGGACAGACTCCCTCAAGTGGTTGTTAGATGAGCCAGCACTCTACCTTCCCTCTACACGTGTGCACGACAGAGGAGAGGCAACAGGATGACTAGATGTCGCTCTCCATCCACGCAAGCGCCTCAGCGAGCTACACACACTTAAGAGTCTGGTCAAGGGCCAGGCCATCATATCCAAGGGTCGTGCCGACGTGCCTAAGGGTAATGACGTCGTGCCTAAGGATCATACCGTCGTGCTCGTGGGGTTATGTATCGCCAGTCAGGTGGGTGGACGGGCGAGGGTGTGAGGCGTGTGCTACACCGCAGACGCAAGCCGTGCACCCGGGGTGTGTGTGGGTGGCTGGCGGTCGAGGGACGTATACCTAACATGGCCACGACCCACACAGGCGGTCGAGCCCGACAATGACAATGCAAACGTCGTTAACAATATGATGGAGACGTACTCTGCTGGATCCCGCGGGGGTCCTTGATATGGGTGGGTCTAGATGGTGGGGGAGAAGGGCCCCCTAAACATACTGGTATTCACCCGTGTAGTTCTCCGTAATGGCATATGCCATGTCAGTGTCACTTCACAAGCCTCAAAACAGGTGTCAGGGACACGACAACCACAAACACTCCGACTACTTTCAAGAGGCTGAACGACAAATGCTGAACGTGTTGAGGACTCTGGGTATATCCAGCAAATAGAAAAACTTACGAGAGGTATGATGCAGGTGTATAGCCCCCACATCCTTATATATTTCCCCGAGACTTGAGTTTGTGAAGCAATACGTTTCTTATACGTAAAATGGAAAAATGTTTGAAGAGTGACAGTCACAAGTAAGGAGTGGAGGAGGAGGACACCTTGAGAACCACGATCATAGTGCAACTGGCAGGGGCGGGGATGTATCGCACAGAAACGTCAACAGTGGAAGTAAATACGAACGAGAATCCTTGATATTGATTTTGAAGGCGTAGGATAATATCAAAGACAAAGATCATGAGCTCGATGAGACAACAAACATCGCTTTAGGTTTGGACCAGGCTCGGGAGGAGGGGAAGGACGATGCTCTGTTGCTGTTGGATCCGCCAGGTGTGGACCGAGACGGGTTCCTCACACGGACTCGACGGGCCGCCGCTCTGAAGATGCTCAGGTATGGGAGCCCGAGGGAAGGGCGGAGAGCGGACATCCCAGGACCACCCGCCCGAAGGATGCACACCACACACCCGGCTGTGATATAGCAGGTGGTGCCACGGGGGTCAAAGCTTGGTCACTCACCCTTCCTTCTTCCTTCTTCAAGATTAAGAAGACCACGAAAATTTGGGTCTTTGAGACAAATCTCAATTCATTTGACTCTGAGGAGCGTGAAGACATTCCATGAAACATAACTCGCCAAAGGTAGGGTATCGATCAAAGCGTAAGAAAAGCTAACACGTTGTATAGCCGCAAGCTACGTATGTTCATGTCTGAAGAGGCAACAAGCTTGAGTGCCCTGATGTTTACAGAAGCTACATTGTAATTCCAGTGATGAATGTGGCCGTCAAGCGATAATTGTGTATGCTAGTCTGGCTCTCACCACCACTAACAGCAGTCAGTAGATAGCAAATGTATATCTCTAGTTTCTTCTTCGTAGATGAGATTATTCTTAGAGCAAAGGCAATGCAAGTGGCAAAAGGTGTGTTGTGTGTGTGTGTCTACCGTCCACGGGGAGCGGGCGATGTTCCAGGCCAGTTACCCCGCTGCCTCATGTTGGAATCTGACCAAAGCTGTTTGCAGGAATACACGACCGTAAACAACACACGGAAATATCCAGTTTCTGATCCTGCCAAAGACACACACACACACACATGCAACGCCGTCAAACAGACATTATTTCTTTAAAAGTTTTTTCAAATGCATTATTAAGTCAAAAGACACATTTCAATGTCCGACCCTGATGTAGTGCCCGGGTGCGCATGATGCTATTGCTGCATCGTCTGACACGAACGGTAGATCCGTCGCGTGATCAGCCACCGAACCACGACGCGTCACCAAAGGTGAGTGAAAGAACAAGTTTTTCGGGACTCGTTATGGCCGGCGGCACAGAGGAGTCACGACTCATCTCGAGAAGCCTTCGGCCGTGAACATTTTTACGTCGCTATGCTGACTGAGTCACCTCGTAACACCTCTGCAAAACCCCAACATGATATTAGGGAAAGCTAAAAACCTGAATCTAAAATTTCGCAATATACATATACTCACACGAGATTCCTTCCTCTTGTCTTGCTTGAGACCTTGTGCTGAACAGTGCTCAGGTGCATGCGTGATGCCAGTACGATGGAGATCTAGCGTGGGGTCAGCAAAGACCGTGACATGAAAACTGGTCTTCAGGATGTCTGACGGACGATCAGGCACACACATGGTAACACTGCATACCCACTCTAAACACACACACAGAGACAGACGAAGTGGTTAGGCCAGTATAAAATATTCAAAAAGCGACTTTTGACAGTGGAGAAAATTTTAAGAAATGAGGCCACGCGAGTGTAGAACTCTCTCCACACACACACATGAACCGTGCAAATAGGTAATCACATGAATGAGCAAGGCCACAGGGAGGACTCGGTCGAGGCGCAGCACGGTGTCACCTCCTTCGAGGACCCATCCAGTATCATCTACGGATAAATCCTCTTTCACTGGAACCTTCCTTACCTGCTGCCGACACGAGATACTAGAGCTGGAACTTGCTTTGAGCTGGACCAACGTAATTGTGGAAAAAAATAGTCTTTTAAGGTTAATGACATCCCTTACAAAGAAAGGGTCTGCAAGTAGACTAAGCTATAAGTACGTAGCCCTAAGCCTGGAACCGGTCAGTGATCAGTTAAGACTCCATTTATGGTATTGAAGCTGGCGAACAATGACGCTTAAATATCTTGAAACCGATTCTCTGCAATGATTTCCTTCCTTTCAATTTCAATCTATGTTAGGTTAGGTTAGGTTACATTAGTTTAGGTTAGGTTGCAAATTATCTCAATCTCCTCTGATTGGCCTTCATTTGCGATAAACCTAAACTGTCAGTCGGCTTAAAGTGTTCAGTGCATCATAATCCATAACCGACGATCGATTCTGGACGACTGGAACTCTCGCAGACAATATTATGTCAGCCAACCGACTGGAATCAACGATCGGAACACCACCACTGGAAACATCGTAATGTGCCTGGGAAAGCTTTAAATCGCTGCCGTTTGAGTTAACGAACAGAACGAAAAACTCAACTCCGTCTGGTGCATGTGAGTTCCTGAGTCAGAGACGGAGTACTAGAGCGCAATTACTACAATTTTCCCCAGCCAGAGATAGAGCACTATGGCACTGGGGCCATCATTTCCTAAGCCAGTGACAGAGTACTATTATGCCTGGGACCACCATTTCCTAAGCTTGTGACAGAGTACTAAGAAACGGGGCCAATATTTCCTGAGCAAGGGGCAGAGTACTAAAGTGCTAGGCAAACCATTTCCTTAGCCACAGACGGAGAACTATGGTGCTTGGGCACCCATTTCCTGAGCCAGAGAAAGAGTCCTAAGGTGGTGTGGGTAAACATACACCAGCAACTAACTAACTGGCCCAACTCTTCCAAGCGTAAACATCTGCTATGACGAAATCCAGTTAAAGTTCAACTTTCTCCGATGTCAGTGCACTGTGATGCCCTCAGAGAAGAAGAAAGAGGAAGGACAGATCAGTTATCTGAGAGATAATAACATCCGACAGACAATATGGCCCCCGGCCAGCCTGAAGGGTAGGGAGCTGCTGAGTTATAGCTATAGTCTGGCCCGGGGTGAGGGAGGGCAACGGAGTTCACGGAGGAGACACGGCTCTTGTACGTAACTGTCCTGAGCGGCGGCGACGCAGGAATAACGGCAGGTCATGATTAGTGACGCAAGCCAGGGGTCGCGTGAGGGAATGAGGCAAGCGAGAGGTCATGCGAGTGAGTGTGTGTGAGGCAAGTTTGTGGGGGTCCGTGTGCGGCTGGGACTCTATACCAACCTCACCTCACGACCGTCACGGACCACTGCACAGCCAGCCTCCCACCCACCCACAAGCCCACCTTACTACACATAAACCAAGGCATCACGGCATATTACAATATCTCATACAATACACTGTACAGTATTTCTCATACAATACTAAAAACACTTCATACTATAAACTGCTTACTGCAACATGTCATACATTACACTGCTTATCCTATCACTCACAATGCACTGTAGATTACATCTCATACAGTAATACATCTACAATGCATTTCACATCATTTCATACAACACTTAATATATCGTACTCTAAATATTACATTGTCCTCTTAAACACATACCACAATACGCGCAATACATATTATAATCAGTACAATAGACGAGTATCCGCATATAATACATATATTAATAGAGACTTAGAAAATTAGCGTTGTCAAGTTTTCAGAAAACACGTAACTAACTGGAACCGAGACGTTGAGACCACAATACGCGTACTCTATACCCTGTGGAGACGGCGGGAGTATTACCGCCGGACATGGATAGGACCAGCCAAGCGGGACGGGAGCACAGAGGGAAATAACAGTACCTCGCCACTTGCATCACCACCAGGAAGGTGAGACTTCCTCCGCCTGCCACACCAGCCCCGCCAGGTGCGCCCTCCAACACCACAGCTAGATAGAACCAACAGCAGCAGCAGTAGTTAGTAGCAGGAGCAGTAGCCTCCTCACCCTCAAGTCCTTACCAGCCCCACCATGGAACGCCCTCCAGCGCTAGCTGAAGCACCATCACCAACCACCACCACCAGATGCTTCCACCTCACCCCAAACATCTCGCCTGTCAATGGCCTACTACCGTCAATGCACAATCCAAAGGATAGCCTCCTGCCATTTAGTGAACACATGCTAACGTTTTCTGGGTCGCACGCGTGAGAAGAAACAACAGACGACGACGCAATGATCGTTCAAACGAACTGAACAAAGAGTGTTCTATCCCACGCTGCATTTGGTGTACAACCGAGAGATGCCCAATTAAACAGGCGTCTACACGAGAGATAGGAGAGGCAAGACCTGTGAAGGATCCAGTCGTTTACAGAAGACGGGAACCGGAGCCGAGGCACAGCCTCCTCCTCCAGTGTTCCCCTCAGGGTTCCCACAGTACATGGCGTTCAGATCACCTTGTGTGTGACGCTACGCCACACAAGCTCAGCAAGCCATGAACACCCTCTTCAAGCGCTCACTCTCCAGTAGTCACTGTTTCATTTTCCTTTGAGGCATTTAATAGGATGCTTATTGTCTCCGTCAACTGGTGTAATTGCACTGCCATATCAAACTAATGTCTGTATGCCAGTCGACACTTGCACATGTGTAGAGGGAGAGCTGTTTCATTTGACGGTAGACCATAACAGCAGAAGCTGTCGTGGTCTACAGTACGTGATTTCAAACTTCTTATATCCATGGAACCCTCTCAGTCCCTCATGAAATACCCCCACGTATCCCCACAATGCTTTCGCTGAACCCAGTTTGAAAAAAAAGAAAAAAAAAAAACCTGGTCTGCGGGGCATAGTAACGACAACAGTACCCGAGGACAGTCATCTGTAAAGATGGCTATGCTGATACGCGGACCGGGACATGACTATCCATGAGAAGGTTCAACGGAGAGGGAGGGTGAGGCAGGCAGGCAGACCGGGGCCTCCCTCCTGCATGGGGTGCACAATACATCTGCAGGGGTTACCGGCACAGATCAAATCATCCCGCTGCTGGTCAACACCACACAGCGTCCCTGACCATTCTCACAATTCTTCTGGCCCGTTCCAGCTTGGCCCTTCGTCGGTCAATCAAAGGGAGAAGACCTACAATGGAACTTCCAGGAAGGCATTCCGGACTGCACATACACACACCTCATGAGACACAGGGAAGAAAGAGTCAGAACCGCCGCCGTTACGACTCTTGTTTATGGAGAGGTTCTCCTGATGGCCGACACCCTCGAGAAGTTCAACGGCCTGGCGTTTGATGGCGCAAGACGAGAGACTCCAGTGATCCATCCTGTAGAAATCTAACACAAACTTTTACTCCATTCCAACCTCCCTGTACGTACGTTACTTCACCGCTTGGGCTACAGTACCGAGAGCCGTGGCTTCCGGCTCCCCCTCCACACCTTTCTCTGATCTCCGCCGACCGGAGTTACGACACCCTGAACAAAAGACACGAGCACCCAATTTGCTCATCGCTCCCGGAATATTACACAACTAATGGGAAGTATCAACTTGTGCGTAATAACATTTTTCACATTATTTCCGAGGGATGATTTCATGTGGGTGATTTTATGCGCATTTAAACGAGGGGGTCTCGCCGTTAATACCTGAAACTGAGAGACACTCAATGTAATAATTGCCTGGCAACAGTATCATTCGTTGCACTACGCAGACAACTAAGGTAAATGGCTGTACTGGAATGGTGGCGAAAGATGAAGCAGCCTAGGAGCAGGTACTAGTAGGGTGGTGGTGGTGGTGGAGGGAAGCCAGGACCCAGGTACACGGGAACACCCCTGTACTCAGTAGCCACAAGGCAAGAGAGCTGAGGCGGCGGTCCCTCGCTTCACTCTCAGCTCCAGCAGGTGATGTTCACCGGGAGACGTGTAAGTGACTCCCAGTCACCCCCTCAGAGGTAACGGTCTCCCGGCTGCTGTTCTCTGTAATACTGAGGAGGAAATTGCCATCACCGAATCAGTTCGACTGCACCACATCCGTCTGTCTGGGGTATCAACACCCACATACGGGTCCTACATATGTAATATATATATATATATATATATATATATATATATATATATATATATATATA
>JAYMFT010039766.1:0-15662 GCA_038088735.1 Panulirus argus | reverse complement strand
ATATATATATATATATATATATATATATATATATATATAGCGTTAATGGGATGGTCTTGATTAGGGCCTCAGCTGCCTGTGCCGTCTCAGCTAACATAAAAAAGAAAAAGGTCCCCTTGTAAGCTAATGCAATCCTCTTCTTTTTTCACTTACCTCAGAACTTCTGTATCATCCATAAGCATATTCAGGTAGGATTCCATTACTTCAAGCATGTCATTAATATAGATCAAGAAGAGTACTTGTCCTAGAGCCCAACTCTGTGGCACTCAGCAGGTCACCTCAACCCATTTAGAAAAGGTTCCTCTGACATGCATCCTTTGTTTCCTCTAGTGAGACAATCTATCCAACAAAAATGTATCCCCCTTATTCCTGCTGTATATGCCACCAGCTTCAACCCTCATAGGTCATCAGAAAGTATACCTAGCTCTTTAATGGAAGGTGTGTTCAGTGCATGAAGGATGAAGGGTAAGTGAGGATTCTCCCTAAAAAAAAAAAAAAAATGCTTTTCACAGACTAAGCAGTGGTCCATAACAGACTGCACCATTACCCAAACCACAACACACTGCATAAGACAGTTACCTGTCAAGTAACATACTGCACATACAAACAGCAACGTCCCAAATCCAATAGTAGAGCAACATATGACTGAATTCAAACCACAAATTATGGGTAAAAATAGGTTATGCTTATGCAGAAACATGCAGTAATAAAATGAAATACAAAAAAATACCATCAAAAAAATTCAAATGTTCACAAGATTATTCATTCATTAATATTAAGCATTTATCACAACAAAACTTTTCTCTCTTGAAGTATCTTCATCAAACAACCAAAAAGAATTCATTTGGATTATATCTCAAACACTTTTAGAAAAGTAAGATTAATTTCATCACAGAATTTCAAAGAGTTAAGGATATGGAATATCAATGACCCCAAGAGGTAGACTTGCCCTTCTGTTTTTGTCACTTTAGTTGAATCTACTTCCATCAAATATAATACCTTATTTTTTTTTTTAATAACAATTACATACTATGTTTTACCATTTCTTTCAATAGTTATTTGGCATATACATTGAGTCCTTTGAGCTGGTCACAGTCACTGATGCACGGTCGTGGTATCACAGTCTGACTCCTCTGATATCACATTTACTTTATGTTTATCATTTTCATGAATATGTGAACTGTGAGCCGATAACTGCATTCATCAATACTTCTTGGCATTAATGCTGTATTCAAACTACTGTTTGCAGAACAATGTTATCCCACATCTGACTCCACTGCCACACTTGAGTAATTTCAAGCTGCAAATAGGGGATTTTGGGTGGAAATATGCTCACCATATATAAGTGAAACTGTACAAAGCAAACCTGCATGAAGGGAAAAAACTATATAAATTACCTATTTGTAACTACCTATTTCTACAGCATAAGAAGAAAGTTCTACAGCCCTAGGGACTTGTTTTATGAACTTTCTATGCCATCAAGTAGCTTTCTAAATTTTTGCAAACTGCCAGCATTCACTGTCTCATTTGCTAGTTTATTCCAATCATTCACCACCCTAACACTAAACCTGTACATCTTAACATCCTTTCAAACAAGCATTTTACCTAGCTTTTTGTTATGCCTCTAGATACTATGGTGCTGCAACTTCTGAAGAATGGCTCCCCATCAGTATTACCCAGCTAATTTAGAAATTTGAAGGTTGCCATCAGGTGCCTCCTCTCTCTCCCTTCCTCCATGGTGGACAGCTTTGTAACCCTAAGCCTCTCACTGTAGTTCAATTCTTACACTTCAGGTACCATTTTAGCTGCTCTTCTCTGTATCCTCTCTGTAAGATGTTAGTCCTCTACATTTTTTCCTTCTTTCCTCAAACAGCTAAGCTATGGAATTCTCTTCCTTCTTCTGTCTTTCCCCTCTTCAAATAATCTTTCTTCCTTTATGAGTCAGATTTCTAAACACTTGAGGAGCCCTGATTCACTTCTAAGTTCTTTCTCTCTAACATTTTTCTTTCATCTGAGATGGACTTGATTGGGGCATATTTGTCCAAGCCACATAGGGGCAAAAAAAAATATCTGGAAGGCATAATCCAATTTTGGTCTGATATATGTAGACTGATATTAACATGTCCTTGACCATATATTTGAATGTGATTCTTATATACACTATATACGCTATAGGACAGATTGCCTCTTTCACAACTCTCGTAACGTGTAGTAATGGCAATAAATAAGGCACAATGTCTACCCCTGAACCTCTTTCACATGCAGATTCCTGTAATCTAATTCCCACTTAGTAATAACCATACTGAGGCCTTCTTTAACTTTCTTCTATCCTCATCATCTTCCCCTAACTTGGACTGAATCTCATTATACAAAGGAATTCAAACAGCAACATACCTCTGAGTCCTTTCAAGGCTGTTTGCAATAATGAAGATATCAGAAACTCACAGAGTAATAATAATAATAACAACAATAATAATACCTTATTGTTTATGCAAATTACATGAAAATTTGTCTTGTGTGTCTCCGTTAAAAGCAAAAGAAACAATCATTCAGTACATTCATTAAGGTATAAAACTCAGGCATACTATATCGTGAACTTACTGGCCCCCTAAAAGACGTTTTATTACAATCCAAGAATGGGCTATTGCTCGTTCTACAATCTTATACTAGCTGGCACAAAAGATTTAGAGGGCATACAGATAATACAGAGGGAATAACCTCCAAATTGTCATTTTGATTACGGAGGCACAAATAATGAAAGTTGTGGACTTGAAGCAAATGTATTGTCTAAAGATAATACATAATGGGGAATTTAGTGGAATCCCTAATCAAAAAGGCTAAATCCCCCTCCTTTATTTTATCTATCCCTTCTTGCTACTGTGTACCTCTCTGGACAGACCAGGTTAGAGTTTTTATCTTTAAGTTTCTTCTACTCTCCCAACATAACTAGGCTGCAGTATTATAAATGTTCCATAAATTCAGGATCCTTTCCATTTGTCTTTAGGATGTCTGCATTTGCATACACAACCTTCAGCCTAAGGCACTTGCTACTAGCTAATTCTGGCCTGATCTGACTCCTGTCTTTTGCCTTTTACCACATCTCACTGGCCATCTCTTTCTCTTCCCTCGGTCTGTCACTCTTAAGAATCATTGTTTTGAACTCATCCTTTCTTGGAAGTTTACATGCCTGATAAGCACCTCATGGCTACACATCTCCATATCAAATGTTACCCTAATTGGCCTTCCCTTGGCATTTTGTTTGTATTTCCTATTTTCTTAACTTCTTTAAAATCTCCACCTGCTTCTTCTAAATCCATGAACTGAAGTAATTCCTAAACTTTGTCCTTCTCTGGCCACTCTTTCCTTCTTGCTGGCAAATGATTTTCCTCTGACCCCAAAGACCACTGTTGGCTTTTGCCTGGTTACCTCTCTGCTAGCTTCCCTTATCTGCATAGTGACCCATCTTTCTGTTATCTCCTGCAGTCTCACAATGTGCTCTTTATCTCCTACCTTGTCTCAAATTTGCATTTTCATTATTGCACAGCATTCCTCAACAAAATTTACCCTTTTAACTCTTTCATCTACTCTATCACATGCTTCTTTAACTGACCTATCTCTGACTGCATCTACTGCCCCCTCATTAGCCCTGCATACATTTCCTTCTACCAAACTGTTGCAAGACTTCTAAGTTTGTGTCCTTTAGCTCTTTCAGCTTCTTCCACTGAGTTGTCATCTTCCACTATGAAACCCCGTCTTGGTTTTAGTCAACCTTTCTCTACTTGTGTATCCATGCTAAGGCCATCCTTTTGTCTACTTCTATTTCTCTCTAGCATTTCTTAAAATTCCTATCATAGTCCTCCAGCTTCCTCAGTTTACCCTCTAGATCCTCCTTTAGTTCATTTTTGCACTTTCCATGGTCTTAAGCAATATCCTCATAGAAATTTGTCCATTCCCATATTATCCATAATGTGCGTTATCAGCCGTCTGATACCCCATAGTACCCTTGGCATCATCAATCTCCCTTGGGAAACTCTCAGAGCCAAAATCAAATTCTTGCTTTGCTGGATCACTTACTTTCTTAACCCTCCTATCTACTTCCAGGCTGCCTTGGGGCTTTCAGAAACAGGCTTACCCTTGTTATGTCTTCCTCCTGAATCCTAATTAATATTGAAATTCCAGGAGAGCTGTCATTAACACTGATCAAAAAAAAGCAAGAAATACCATCTCCATACACCAAGACAGAGGGTCAACTAATAACATCAGCCTCCTAGTAAGATAATTAAAGTTTTGCTGAAAACTGCAAAATCACATCACAAACATTAAAAACATATGAAACAAACAAGTAGCTGTAGCTACTGCATTCAAGGAAATAACATGCTAACTCACTGAGATGGTAACTTATAAATAGGTTTAGCTTTGACCAGAGAGATAACCATCTTCATTGGTTAAACAAAAATAAAAGACTTGTGGCACAGACAGCTCACTGGAGAACTTAACAGCATGATGTCATAGATAGAGCATGGAGGTATAAATCTAGCAGGTAATTATAGCAATGTTTTTTAGTAGCTTTCTCACAAACCTTCAGGGAATGTCATAGTATTTTTGCAAGCATTAAGCATTATTACAGCACTTCTTGTAATGTGTTTGCCTATCTAACCAATATCAGCCACTAGCTTCATGGTTTTATATAAGAACTACATGGGTGAAGGGCAAATAAGGGATTTATTAGAAAAATACAGTTCAAGTATATAACCACAAACTCTGGATAAGAAAACCTATGAAAATCCCTGTCATCCTTTAAGCCCATGTAAAGAGAAGGGCATGCAAGCCTATGTAGATATTCCAGAATATTTGAATATTTTCAAGCAAAATGCAAGTTAACTAATAACCATTGGTGAATTTTTTCCTTCATGTCCTTGAAGCCACAGGGAAAATGTATGAAGCAACAATTACCAAGCATGGTGATGGTGGTGGAAGAGGTGTGGTTGGGGTGTCCATCTGTAGAGAATTGGTCAATGCAATATCACCTGGAGTTGTAACTGCACTGCTACTGCCCTCTACATCCTGGTGATAATGGTAAGGCACAAATAATACATAAGTGAAGCTACTTAAAACTATACTTTTTAACAAAGTATTTAATTATGTACTAGAGTGCACACAGCATATGTACTAGGAATGCAGGATTCTATTTATCTACCTATCTATGTCTCTGATGCCCATGCCCTCCAGGAACTTTCATCAAGGGGGTGCCCACAGCTAAAGTCTCCACTTATCCCTGTCCTTACATGCCTCACTCGCATAAGCTATTCCATGTATTCTTCCACTCTATTTTCCCATGTCACAGGTGCTCATCCTCTCCCCATCTTGCATTCTCTTCACATGCCCAAACCACCTCAAATTATTATGTTTCACCCACTCTAGCACACCACTATTCATTCCTTTTGCATTCCCTGTCATAGCTCATCTCTCATACACCCCCTAATTTATTTCATCATTCCATCTAGCCTTATCGCATGTTCCTCTCAAATAGGTCATTTCCACAGCCTGCATAGGTCAGGGTTAGGAGGGCCATGCTGTCCCTTAATCCTTTCTTCATTTCCATACTTACACCTCTACCCTTCATTATTCCGTTAAGGACCCAATAACTCTTCTACCCTGTGCTGCTCTCTCCCACATCTCTCCTTCCATATCAGCAAACTTACTTAAGACAGTTCCTATATACTTAAATTTTCCACCTCTTCAAGTCTTTATTCCCTCATATGCAAAATGCAGTTAAGTATATTTTCTTTATTTCAGTATATATGGCTTTGCAAAATCTATACTTTCATTGTGTTTCCTTTCAAGCACTAACAGTTTACTTTTACTTGCATTTACCTTAAATCACCTATGCTAATGCACATCATAAACCACACTTACAACCTTCTGCTACTCCTCTTCACTCTCAGCAAACAACACAGTATCATCCAAAAACAAGCCTGTTACTAGCCACTATACCTCATCGACACACTCTATCTCTACACCACCTTTCCTTAGTTTTGCTTTCTCTCTCTTATCACTTCATCCAAATATATAGATAGTAAAAAGCAACTGTCACATCAAACAGCCCTGCCTCACATCCACTTGTATACCAAAACTTTCACTCAATTCTCAATCCATTCTTACACAAGCACTTCCTCCTCTACAGAAGGCTTACACCATCCAACGATTGTCCCCCTACCCCAAATATCCTTAACAAATCTCAAAAAACATTCCACTCAACTTTGTCATATGCTTTCTCCTGATCCATAAAAACTGCATACAACTTCTTACCTTTCTACCATCATCTTCACTTCAAAAATCTGATCCACACATCCCCTATCTTCCAAAAACCTCTTGCTCCTCACTTATTCTGCTTTCATTCACATCTATGTAGAATGCAGGATTGTGCACTGGTATGATTAATAATACTAATGTCACCTTTTCCTTTATGCAGAACTACAAGGCACATGCAGAACTTTCCCTAAACTATGCAGTAAGCAACAATCTCCCAAGTATCAACATTGGCAGCAATGGTTATATAATTTGCTGGAGATTTCTGTAAGCTGGTTCTGCTATCATTCGAGCAAAGCAAGCAAATAGAGCAGAAGACAGGCAGAAGAAAGGAAATACAAAAGTAAAGGACAAAACAGAATAACAAAAAAATAAGAATCTTCAGAGACAAGTTTGGAGATCAAAAATGTATGAAAGATTAACAAGTGCTATCTACAAACGAATATAGGTTGAAGTTTTTGATGTGTGATTAACTCCTCTCCTGGGACTATATCTACCTAAAGTGCTATGTCATTCTAAAAATATTATTATCATGGTTTGCATAAAGTTTTAGTTACACCATGAGTTTACTTCCGGTAGATCACTTCTGCCTATCAGGGAAAACATAAGGTTACTAAACCCTCACACTGCTCTGTGCCTTAAACGATGTTTCATGGTTCTCAACTCTATGTGAATTCTCAGCTGATGTTCAATTCCATCTCTAATCCATATATGTCCCTAATAACCTAAAAACAGAGCTGGAAAATATCATGCATCACAGTTGCCCATAAATCATAAAAAAAGAGTGCAACTACATCAACTTGGCAGGATGCCAGACTTACATGCCCATTCCTGCAGTCAATCTTAGAATGGGCAATTCCTCTTGCATCAATATTGATATTTTTGATGAAAATAAAGTTGTTTTTATTTTCTCATACAAATGATGCTCTGTCTGCAAATGCAAATATGCAATTCTTTCATACTTGTTCACCTTCTTCCGCATTGTGCTATGAACAGATGAAGAACAGACTCAATTACTCACATCCACTCTCTAACTGTCATGTATAATGTACTCAAAACTAGAGCCCCTTATCCACAGTCAAGTGCCACACACCTTTCTGTAGTTTTCAATGACCCCTTCATGTGTCGCAGTTGGGCCCACTGACAGCACATCACCCCTGTGCACCACATTACTCCAATTCACCATAACCCATGAATGCCTCACCTCACATCCTCCACCATGTTCAGGTCACTATCAGTGAAAACAACTTTCACTCTACCATTCCTTCTCCAATTTGGTCTCCTCTTCTTATCCCCTACACTTCTGACATGTATATCCTCTAAGCAAGCCTTTCCTCATTCATCCTTTCCATAAGCTCAACCATTTTTAGAACATTCTTCATAGCTCTCTAAACTGTACTCCTACCACACCTCTCTCTTTCCCTGTTATTTCTTTTTCAGTTACCCCTCCTTACACCACATATAGTCCCTGAGCATTTACTGCCAACATATTCACCTTCTTCTATACTTTTCTTTACCCATAGCTCATGCCCTACATCCATATAACACTGTCAGGACTACTGTACCATCAAATGCAACCATCTTTGCTTTCACAGATACTGACCTCTCCTTCCACACACTCTTCAAAGCACAAAAGATTTCTCTTATCCACTCTATGGCTCACTTCAGCTTTCATGGTACTAAAGCTGCTATGTCCATTCTCTGTTATCTAAAACAATGATTCAGATTTTAATCCTTTGCTCCCAACTCCTCCATATGAACCTATGCCATCTCCTATACTCTCCTCGCCCAAGGTTTTCCAGATACTCTCCCAGATCCAGGTGGACACGGTGTATGGCTCAGATGGCATACCTCCTTGTGTTCTAAAGGAGTAAGCCTCTGAGCAAGCATCAATCCTAGCTCACCTATTTTACCTCTTGTCAAAAAACCCAAACTATCCCTTCCCCTTGGAAGCATACCTTGGTGCAGCTCATCCCTAAAAAAGGAGACTGTTCTAACTCCCCCAAACATCATCCCGCTGCTCTTGCTTCTGCTATCTCCAAAGTTGTTGAAATTCTTCTAAACTCTCACGTTCTCAAACACTCAGATATCCCAATCTCTTCTTTCAGGTCACCAGTGTGGATTTTGCAGTGCTAAGTCCACTAGTGATCTCTCTAATATGATTCACCTAAGATCTTCCTATCTCAGAAATTTGGGTGAAATTCTTGTTGTAGCCCTCCACATATACAAAACAAATGACTTGGCATGGCATAATTCTTTGCTTTCTAAACTCCCTTCCTTCGGTTTCATTGCTTCTCTCTGTTCTCTAATACGCAGTTTCCACTCAAACCATTTCATGCAGCAGTCATCAATGGAGGGAATTCCCCTTCCCATCCTAACATCAGCAGTGTTCCTTAGAATTCTGTTATATCATCTATTCTGTTTCTTCTATCAATAAATGATCTTTCTCATACATCTAACCCTATTCACTCATGTGCTAATTATTCCACTTTATATACTTTCACTCATTTTTCCTCCCCTTCTCCCTTTAATACACATTCTCTTTGTCATACTGATTATGTTTCTCACTCAATCCTGGTCTGTGCAACATTTCGTATTGGGGAAGCAGTAGCCTTGTACCATCTAATCATGCTAAAATGCAATTTCTTGCTAAAACTCTTTCTATGAATTATTTTTCTCGTAAGCTGTGTCCTACCTACAGGGGTTTCATTCACCAGAGTATGGAATACTGCTTAAACATCAGGGGGGTTCACCCTCCACCTCTCTAGAACAGATTCAAAAGCCTTCCAATTCATTAATTTTCCTAACATAATCACTCTTCAAACTTCCCTTTCTGTACTGTGATGCTGTTGCTCTCTCTTTCTCTCTCTTTGTTCTATAGGCATTTTTCTTGTGATTTGTCTGCATGTCTCTCCACACAAAAGGTTTGGACCCATGGCATGCGTTTGGCTGCTGCTTCCCACAACTTCTGTGTGGAGACCATCCACTTGAGGATTAGTTGTTATGATACCTCCTTCTTTCCTTGGAAAGCTAAGCTTAGCCATGGCATTCTCTTCCTTCTTTTGACCTTCCCTTTTCACATAACCTTTCTTCCTCTAAGTGTCAGGTCTACAAACACTGTGGAGCCTTGAATAATATCTAACTTCTTTCTCTCCAACTTTTTTCTTTCACCTATTATGGCCCTGATTTGAGCATACAATGTGTCTCTGTCATATTGGTCACCATATAAAAAAACAATCCTCATTCCACCACTCACTTAGTGATATGGAGGAGTCATCACGTGGGTCACAAACAACTATAAATTATAACTGGTTTGAACATCAGTCAACAAATTAAATAAAGCTCTATGTGTTTAGCCGTCCACAGAACAGTTATTTCAAAGTGTCCTCATTATGTACAACAACATATGCAAATTACCTTGGGTTACCAAAGGTGTCCCTCTTAATCTGTGCGACAGGTTATGAATAGTGCATTTACTCCACAATTTCCCTCTAATTCAAAGCCCTACCCAGTTTGTGGGGACATAAAACTGTGAGAGTAGGAGTTACTTCAGGTAAAAACCTACACTCCATAAAATCTAGATAAAAATTCATCTATTAGAACTTATGTATCTGCTTCCAGAATAATCACAAAAAAAATCATAAGGATCAATGAAAACCTGGCTCAAATTCTGTAGAAGTTGAAATACATCTTAATTTCAAGCAGGCTAAGTTTAAGATGGTCCCTCTCTGCTATACATTTCAATTACTAGGCAAGGATGAGTGAGGTTTTCTCAGATTCTTATAATTTTCTACAGGTGAATTACCTACTTTTACAGCAAGTGATCCCACATTTTCCCATAAATGGATAGCCCTCACTACTACTTCTTTATTTGACATTGTTCAGTGAAATGTAATGCTCCAAATCATGCCCTACACGTGTTAATGTTCGGTATAAACATTATTTTATTGCTGGAAAACAAAATCATACTTAATATATTGAGCTGAAAGCGACGCGGAGCTATACTGAACTTTTACAAAATGAATGTCGGCAAAATAATATTTAAATCATTGGTGCCGACTGACTGGCAAGATAAGCACTGTATATTTCATACAGTTAAAGTCACTGTATGTAATAATAACCCGGGCCATGAAGTGAACAATGGTGCCATGATGCCGTCTGACCCAACAGTGCCGATATATCGGCAATATAACTACCACCTAAACGTTGATGCCCGCTAGCTTAATTCTAGCTCAGTTCAGGGCACCAGCTTTGCAGGACATTATACATATCAGTCTACAATCTACATTTTCGCGCCTCTAAGCTGAATAATATTCATGGTCGTAACGTAATGAGTGACATCTGGGTGATGCCGACCGATGACGCAAACGTCAAAACTGACATAAACTCCTGTGCCAATTACACCATACAATGTTAGCGCAACATATTCCATTAATTAGCTACATATCACGACATATTACTAGTGCACCTACCTGTTGCTGATACAGATTTTCTCTTTCTACCCTGTCCATGTTACATTAAGTTACTATAATCACAAATTGTCACAAAAATACTTGTAGGCGTGTTGCGAGCGACAGCGTTATACACTCTCCTTCAAACTACTAAGTCCGACTCCACGAATATGCCTAGTTTTGAGATAAGAAATTAAACAGCGATATCTAAATGGCAAATACTCATAGATTTTACAGCAAAGTGAGAGTATTCACTTTTTCACAGAGAACCGTATATATATATATGTCTCTCTCGTGTGCTTAACATCTACTTAAAAGCGACCGTGGAAGCATCTGGTAAGAGCCCATCTAATGGAGTTTTGACGTTATTTTGATGATCAAATCAGAGTGAAACATTGAATAAACTTATCGTAGCTCACGGAATATTCCCAAGTATACAGAGTCCAGTGAATGACAATATTATCTCTCAGAAATATGGTGCAGATACGTCGTTGCCATGGCGACGAGGGTAATGCGCGTGGAGGGGACTCGAGCCTCCCTTGTGGGGTGGGATTCCCCTAGTCCACCCACCCAGGATGACCCGATCTCTATTTACAGCACTCCGGACTCCGACCCCACAACAAACAACGCTTCCCTGGCCCAAGTATAGGGTGGCCATCAAGATACTGAACAGCTTCAGCCATTTACAGATAATTAGGGCACATCGAGTACTGCGGACGTGAACAATGGCAGGTGCAGCAGTGGCTGACCAAAGTGCCACCTTCCAGATCCGTCCTGATCTCAAGGATAAGTAAGTTTAACAACGTTTGCCTTTGGGAGGTATGTGGATGAGGTGCTTATTTGGCACTCTCACCGTGTGTTGCAATTCTTGTTCACTATTTTTTTTCGGGAATGGTCATTTTTTTGACAGCTGGTCGGTAACGGTGGGTTAAACGTTACTTCTTTGACTAGTTTATTCAACAGAAGCAATAGCACTAAATGCGCCATAGAAGACTGTCACCAAATAGGACAAGTCGTCACTTAGGCCAATGTGTCAATGGATCGGTCCAGGCCAGGCCTCACCTCCACCAAGTCACTGCTCAGCCTAATATGTAAAAGGAATCAATTCAGGCCAGTCCTTATCCGTACCTTACCATGTCACCACATAGCCCAATGTGTTAAGGGAGTAATCAAGGCCAACGATCACCCTGATTTTACCTTCTACCTCAGTCTCACTAAGTTGTCACACAAGCCACTGAGTAATGAAGACAATTGAAGCCAATGTTCTCCTTCACCTTCAACCTCACAAAATCACTGCATGCACTAATATGTATAGGGAGCAGTCCAAGCCAGAGCTCAATCTAATATACAAATACAAGATTAATTTTACCAGTATTTTTTTTTTCTTTATATGTCTAGACAAAATATTAAATTTAAAGAATGTAGGTTGGTGGAAATCATATGGTAAAAATCTAATAAATACTGAATAAAGTAGAAAATAATGGGCCTAGTTTCCTGCTCTCAACTGTTTAATACATTAGGTCTCTTCTGTGAACATTTGTATGGAAAAAATTTCCTGCTTATTTTTTAAGAAATCTTTCTCTCTTTTCCTGTCCCCTACAATTTTTCTCCTTTTTTTCAACGATTTCCTCTCCTCCACAAATAATCCAATACACTCATATGCTGATGACTCACCACTGCATTCATCCACATCATTCAATTCTCCTCCCTCTTCATTCACTCGATCTGCATCTTGCCTTGACACAGCTTCCTCAATAAACTCAGACTTGGACAGGATACCTCAGTGGGGTACACAAAATCTTGTTGAGTTTGATGCTCTAAGACCCAATTTCTACCCATCTCTTTATTGAAAACTCCTCACCACTTTCATCTCTCCTTTGACAGTTCTGTAATTCCACCTCTTGACTCAATGAACATACTTGGTATTACTGTAACATCCCCTCGTTCTTGGAAACTCCACTTTACGGGAATAGCTAAGGCTGCCTCTTAAGAAACTGGTTGTCCTGTTTAGATGTTGAAACTTCTCCTCTGAACAGTTGCTCCATTTATACAAAGGATTGATTCATCCTTATTTGAAGTACAGCTTTCACATTTGGGGTGGTTCTAGCTCTGTATCTTTATTTGACAGAGTCGAAAGCAGTCTGACTTATAAACTGTCCCAAGCTAACTTCCAAAATTGACCCCCTTGCCTTTCACTGCAATGTTGGTCCACTTTCCCTCTTTTTTAGGTATTACTGTGGTTTTTGTTCCCAAGAGTTGGCTGCTTGTGTGCCCCCACCACTAGCTAGACCACATAATACTCAGCAAGCTACTGTGTCACATGATTATTGTGTGGCCATTGGCATCTCAAGGGTGGGCCATTTTGATACCTACTTCTTTCCATACTCATCAAAGCTTTGGAACTCTCTACTTTCTCATGTTTATCCCAATAACTATGAATTGGCACAAATCAAAAAACAGGACTTTCACTTCTCAAAGATTTGTAAATACTTTCCCTTGTCTTTTCTTTTTCTGTTTCTTAATTCTCTCTATATTTCAATTAAGGCCCAGCCTCAATGTGGACTTTTGTCAGTGAGTGGAGCCTTCAACATAAAAAAAGAATGCTTTGTGACTTTGTAAAAATCTTAGGATATCTTACATGACTGACATAATTATAATTTTGAAGGATTTATGCACAAGTAGTATGATAATGTACCTCTAAACACCAGATATACAGTTTTCAAAAGTGCATCAGGTTACATCAGTGGACAGGTATGCAGGACATGCAAATAAATTATGAGTGACTGGTTGACTGGTATTCAGTTTGTTATTAGAAATGACTGGTATTCACTGTGAAACATGAAGTAGGTGACAGAAGCATTCAGTCTAGTTCGCAGGTGAGTCTTTACTAAACTCTTGACAGTTTACCATTAGAATATTCTTTAGACAGGAAGCAAAATAGTTTAGATATTATAGAAATGTACTTATATGTCCACTGGCTAAATTTGACAAATACCAAATACCTCTGATTTTCTTTAATTAGGTAATTAGTCTGTATGCCTTATTTCTTGATGATGTGAAATTACCTTTTTCTCTGTTCCTAGAAATACTTAACCTCCTGTGTAAGCACTTGCTCTGTAGATATACTTACTCAGTGTCCTTTAGATTCCCAATAGATTTCACATATTTTCTCTAGGTTTAACTTATGAGGTTTTTGATGAGAAAACTCCGCCCTCGTGTACTTGAGCTGTAGAATTTATGTGCTACAATGTCTTCCTGATTGATATCAGTTTCACTTGCATCTTGAGTGTAGAGGACCTTGCTTTTTGTACCATAAATCACAGAGGCTTCAGTGCCAAGTATGTCCTTGCTGAGCTGTACTGGAACTGGAACAGTTTGTGGCTGCTTTTGCATATTCTTAGGGTTAGGATTTTCCAATTTGGGGTCAAATGTCATAGGTATTATGACATTTGGGCTTTCTTCCTGGTCTTGGTGGGATGGTAGTAATTGTGGTAAGTGCTGCAAGATGGACCATGGACTTACAAACATATTTCTAGTGTCATCACTTTTAACATTTCCACAAGAAAATTCACAGATTTTACCATTTTCCTTTATATTTGGTATCAAAGCTCTTTGTTTCAAGGTGTCTGTTGACCAAATTTGCATCCCTGTAGCATTTTTTTCAGTTTCTTCTCCAAATTGTTGAGCATCCTTTAAGAATTCAGTATTTATTGGAAAATTCAAATCTTCAGATATCATAATAGTATCTTTGAGGCTACTGCCTATGTGGTCATTTCTTACAAGTGTTTTCTCAAAGCTTAATGTGGTTGGACTTGATACCAGAAGGCTTTCTGAATGCATACTGCTGGCTGCTCCTAATTGTGTATTGGCTGCCATGTTGCAATCAATGACCTTTTGTCTGTCTTTCTGAAGTGATGTCACCTCTCTCCTCACTTCATTATTGGAATCCTCTTTAGAGGATCCTGGTGTACATGTGGACTGCCTTGGACGCCTCTTTCTCCGTCGATAATTCCCATTTTCAAACATGTCAGAGCAGCCAGGATCAAGGGCCCAATAGCTTCCTTTTCCAGGTCTACCTTTTTCTCTTGGAACCTGCAAATAAGTGTAAGATTTAAATCCTTTCTTCTTAGGGTAAATTGGAGCAACTGCAATCAACAGCTGAGGACCTAGTGGTTATATAAGTGAGGGCAAACAGGTAAGTTATTACATATGATCATAATGAGATAAAACAGTAACCTAAGTCATGAAATCTGCCAAACTTTAGGTTCTAGTAACTGCATGTGTTCAATTACTGAATATTCATAAGTAAGAATGTAAATTTATCATGTAATTAGACAAATCAGACATATTCTTCATTAAATGTATGTGTTAAGTCACTTTAGAGTCTAAAAATTCATATAACCATAGCTTACTAATGAAAAAATGATCCTTGAAAATAAGACAAATGACATAAGTATGAATTTTAAATGAATTAATTAAAATAATTCACAAGCCGAATCTTGGATGATATATAGATATATTTTTTTCATATGTGTTCGTTATACCCTGCATTAGTGAGTTTGCACAAGGCAGACACCAGGCAATTGCCTCATTCTCCCACACTGATTCTCTAGATGCCATGTGTAATACAGCAAAACTATAGCCCCTATCTGATTCTCCAGCTGTCATGTGTAATACAGCAAACCTATAACCCCCTATCCACAACAAAGCCCCACAGACCTTCACGTGGTTTCCCCCAATCCCTTCATATGTGTAAAAATATGTATATACACTATTATTCATAGCAACACCAGGCCTCTTTCATAGAAATTTGACTTGGGTAATTATCAATAAACTTACACACACACACACACATATATATATATATATATATATATATATATATATATATATATATATATA
>JAYMFT010039755.1:0-15662 GCA_038088735.1 Panulirus argus | reverse complement strand
ATATATATATATATATATATATATATATATATATATATATTTGCCTGATTGATACATACATATGTACATTGATAGATACATATATACATATATGCTGCCACGGGAACCCAGGCGCCGCAGGACCGGAGGTCGAACACATGAGGGAGTGTCCCCGGACTAACAACTTTGTTTGAGCATCTTGTCCACACTGCCGGGGGTGCTCCTCCACCCCTCCCTCTCCGGTCAACACACTGCCTCTCGGCCACCACACCAGCACGATGTAGACCACCCCCTCCGCCCGGCCCCATGGCTGTGCAGGCATACAAGAAACTGTTTTTATGCTCACGTGTTTTGAGTTAGATCGCTAGTCGCAATTATGATTAAACGTAACGGTAAAATGTGCTGGACCTGCTGCTTAGAGTACTAAAGTGAGAGAGCTGGCAGTATATCAGAAACACTAAGGCAGAATATAAGGTGGCTAGTGTACGGAAAGTGGAAGAAGCATTGAAAAGGAGTAGCACAAGTGAGGATGAGGTAGAAAGATGAGACTGCAAAGCCAGTGTCATAAAGGAAAACAGAACAGTGCCAGACCAAGAGACTCAGGCAGACCGACTGGTAAGCAAGGGAAAAATATCTGTGGTAACAAATTTGACGTGAAGAATGTAATACAGATATGGTCTAAACAAAGGATAAATACAGTGGAAAATATTTAAAAGTATGTCAGACGCGGAACAGAAGCTGATTTATGAAGAAACGATGGCTGGTCAGTAGTTGAAGGGAGATAGTTGATATGACAAAGTGAAGAACACAAAGGCAGCACGAACACTGATTGGCTGATGTTATCAAAAAAGGATGTAAAATGAAGCTGTATGTAAACCCTAAGGACGATAGTATGTTTAGTCTCGCAAACGTGCTTTAGTTAGTTTCGGGCAAAACTTTAGATCACATCAGTAGAGGAAGATGGAAGATATCGAGATAGATGATACTGTAGTACAGATCAGGCCGGGAATAACTCCAAGGAAGGTAAACATATAATTCGGGGTCACAAGGAAGATACACATAGACCACGAAGTCACATGGAAAAATACGAATCGTTTATCGGTTGCTGGGCCAGCTGAATAATGATGGTAATGGCGTTAGCAAGAATAAATTAGTAACGTTCTTTCATAACCCCTCTTATTAGATGCTAACACTGCAAAATTTCTGTTATGCATGATATAACATTTAGGCTTCTGTCCTGCCTCTCTATTACATAATGTATCCTCTTGCTGTCCCATAAACGCACTGTATCATCCAGGCCTCTCTTTTGCTCCCTTATACCATGATGTATCATCTAAGCTCCTGCCCTGCTCGCCTATGACATAATACATCATTTCGGCCTCTGTCCTGCTGCCGTATAACACAGTGATCATATATCGTGGTTGCCTATTGTAACGAGACAAGTTATGATCAGACTCTATGAGGTGGACCGTAATATTTCGTTAAATATGAAAAATTTTCTCTGAAGTTATTTTGGCTCATGCCTCATTTCCTGATAAGATTATACTTGCTAATTAATTGAATTATTAACATGCTCGCATCCAGAATGTTTCCAAATTGCTGGTTACGTTGCTAAGGGCATCACGTTTTCTTCTTGCCAGGCGCTGGGGAGGTAGGCTAAACTTTTATATCTAAAGATTGATAAGAGAGATGCTAAGTTATTTGACACCTTACAAATCTCTGAAGCTGTATTTTCTCAGTACATACAGAGAATAGCTTTAGAACATTAAATGGTCCAGGAAATTTTCTCTCCTAGTAATCAAGGTTTTAATGATCATGTTCATTAAGTGATTATATCAAAAAATAAGATGCATAAGTATTCACAATAAACCTACGATGCATGTGAATTTCTTGATCAGATCGGATATTCAATATGCATCAATTAAAAATCTGGCACGGGAATTCCTCTATGAATTTTAATTCGCTTGACTGTTGGCATGACCTGCATGCTCGATTCGAACAGTTTCATGACACTGGACAACATGAGAGATGATAGAGTCAGGCGGTACCCAGTAGACTGTTGCTAACGTCCAGTCATCCTGCCAAGCACGTTGAGGCTTGAGGCCACAATATGTCTCGATTTATTCAGATGAGTCATTCATATTCTAACCTTCTCCTCACTCATGAAACTAAAAAACACAAGTTCACCAACGAAAGTGCCAGAGACCTGAAGTATATCGCTGGGGGCTGGATGCCCTGTATGTGTATCATGACTGCCATGGACAGTGAGTTGAAAGAGGAAGCTGGGGCGGAAGATTCTAGCCGGGTACCCCACGCATGAAGTCACCTCCACACTCGGACACACACGCACATCCGTACGCCTCCTCACCATATTTGGTGGGGGCCTAAAAGTCCTGTGTCATGTAAGCTTTTCTCCTAAAGAAGTAATGCTTCAAGAACCTTATTAAGATGTACTCCTCCCTTAATCATATAGTGTTCATTATTTTTACGAGTCTCATGGATGCTGCTTCTTGACTGGGTTCAACTTTATATCCATAGCAGCTGTTGTGTGAGGCATGAGGCTGGCGTTGTTGTTATATCCACAGCAGGTGTTGTGTAAAGCATAAGGCTGGGATTATAGTTATATCCACAGCAGGTGCTGTGTGATGCATGAGACTTGTTGTTGCTATATTACCTGTGTTTGGTTACGTAAGTCAAATGCCCTTATATGTTTGCCACTGAATCTTTTGAAATATTTTTAGTCTTTTATCGTTTAAAGGATTTGATTTTTGCCTTTGTTTTTTTCTTCTGTTACACCAATAACTTTAGATATCATTTACTTCCCTGATACTACAGAGGCACTGAGTTTAATCACCATAAAGGCCATGCTGTCCCCATATTCCACATAGCATAAGATTCCTGGACTTTGACAGGGAGGTGAGATAGGGATCAGGGTCCACGAGTAACCAGTGATGACAATGACCAGACGCCTTAGGACGATGTGAACTTGTACCTGATGCTTTCATGGTCTCGTTTCAGGTGCGAGTCGCTCGGAGGTTGGATCAGCGCCAGACGCCGGCCACCCCACTTGTTACGAAGGCTTGACGGATCAGGCGAGCTCCACCACCACCACCTACCTCCAGGAGGACACGAGAGGCCAGGAGAAGGAGAGCAGCAAAGAAAGCTGTCTCCTCATGACAGACAGTGAAGTTTAAGTGCCATACAGTACTTTCCGAATTTCGAGACAATAGATTAAGAAGAAAGTAAATACTTTAGTACATGTAGGAAAGTGTACAACCTAAATCAGATCATATGAAAAGAGAACAGTTGCAATATACGTCAGGAACATCCAGTGTTTGATCCCCACAACTCCCTCCATCATCATCACTGAGCCCACCATTTGTCAGGGATCGTCAGGGCGGACCAGCGAACGAGATCGTCAGGGCGGACCAACATTCGAGGATCACAAGACGGGATTGTTAATCAAACCAGTGAACGTCTGAGTCGACCACTACAGCAGAATATGCATTGTTAGTGTTGCCAAGAGGAGAGACAGAGAGAAAATCTTAGCACACCTTCCTCTACTATCCAGATCAGACCATCATTAAGAATACTGCTCATACTCTGAGGGAATTATTGTCTTTCTCATTCCTTAAATTGTCTCATTTCCCTCTTGAGAAAAACAAACGCTTTTCAGTGAGCGCCGAGGAACTGCTAAACGCTGTTGCTTCAACCTGTAACCCGAGTGTGACTTGAAGATATAGGGAGGATCATTGGCTCGAGAGGCAACAGTTTCACGCAGCGGGACTTCCAGGTGATGTAGCCGGGGCATCTACGCCCCGCTGAGCCCCGAGCCCCGCCTGGCTTCCACCTACCTCCTCCATTAGCGCAGGAGCTCAGACCCCCAATAAATCAAACACTACGTATAGTGAGGACTTTTATTTTCTCTCTGTGGAGGACACTGAGGACGACTGCAGTGCTCTGCTCTGTTCAAAGCATTTTGTAAACAATAGATCCCTGACACAGGGAGATCAAAGGATATTTTATAATCAAACAGTCAACTTTCCGATCATTATAAACGTTTATACGTCTCTCAGTTAACGAACCCTTCAAGATAACGAGGACTATTGGCTATAGGCAGAGTTATAGCCCTCCAGCCAAAGTCAAAACTTTCTTCGAATAGACGAATCAAACGACATTGGACAGTTTTTGCTACTAGTTGTTCCAACTCTGTAGTTTCATCAGAGAAGTAAGAAAAACTTTCATGTACTCTGTTTGGGACCTTCAGATCTTAGTAATAAGTGAGAGCATAGCTGAGGATCATCTCTACATTCCTACCGTAGACACGGCCAGTTAAGGTCTTTGTTACGGACTAGTGAGAAAGCCTCCTTATCTGAGGCGGGGACGCGCATCCTACACTGACAAGCCGCTCGTTCTTCCCCGTGTATCCGCGTTATCACACAGAGTACATCTTGTGAAAAAGAACACCCCGGACGATGTAGCAGACAGATCAAAGCTGGTGAACTGAAGAACTGGATACCTGTGAAAATTATAGACTTTTGTAACGAGACTAAGACCGTGATATGGACATCCTGTGGTCTTAACATTATTATTGTTGAACAATTTAGTTATTTCTTACGACAACGAATTATATTTCAGTTTTATTTGGTCCAATAAACTGAATCTGGAACAGTTACTTAGTTCTATATTGAAAGAATTACTGTGTGACAATAAGTGTTTTCTGATGCTTAAATAAGATACTGTAAAAGTGAGTATTACTTCAGGGTTCACAGTCCACCTGTGAGACATTATAGTAATCACTCTCACATGCAAATGAGCCTCATCTCAGGGTGGAATAACAGGAGGTTCAAAAACAAGGCCCAGACACCTTAAGGCGATACAGCACTGGTAACAAAGGCCATTCTCTACCCAGTGTGACGCCTACGATATAACCACGACGTTGTCTTATCAAATATACGAGTGGATCTGACCCTCGGGCCTGAGGACCATCATTTCCTTGGTTGAGTAGGCTTGAAGCTCCTCCTACGCATCCTCTCGCCAGTTCTCAGCCAGAGTTGCTGTCAGCGAGAACCATTTGATTTGTTGATGACATTCTACGGGTTATACTAAACCAATAACATTTTCTCAGCGTTTAACGAACTTACAGTACTTGTTGAACGTCAACACCTGCGGCACTTTGTATGAGAATTGTAGATCAACATTCAGCAAAGTGCTTAACGAAGTGAAGTTTATTGCTGGATGAGTGTACGTTGTTACCTATGAAATGTAAAACGTGAAAGTTTATTTTTTTCATATATACATAATTACATGTATCTGTTTACCCTAACACTCAGTTGTTTAATCATTATCATGTGTTATTTATATTTGATGTATATGTAATATCATGTATATGAGATCTCTTCAGATAAGCTATTTCTTTGATATTGTTTGTTAGTCTCAGTAGTCTATTGTTCACATCTGATCTTAGGAAAATAATTCACCACAGATCTTTATTATAGATTACGAGTAAATCTTATGCTTAACGATTATTGTAAGTATTACTCATATGAAACGCTGAGAGTTTACAGTGTATTAGCCATTCCCGCCGGAGAAATTGTGAAGCCAGGACACGTGATCACTGTAAATCACTAAGAAACAGGAAATTTATACAAGACTGACTAGTAAATCTTGGTTGTGATTAGTACCTGCTGGTACGTGACGTGAGGCGTACCCTGCAGGGGAAGGTGTAAGGTGTGGGTGCGCCAGAAGCCTACACAAATAACCCTGAGCAAACATCTCCACCTCGCCAAAAGAACCTTCGGGTCCAACTCTCACCTCTTGGGGTCTCTTGATGATTTCCCTTGTAATCTCCTGACGACTTTCCTTGAAGTTTTCCTGTTGCGGCGGTTCTCCGTGGGCCAAGTGTATCAGGTGCCAGTGAAGGGTACCAGTGAGGACAAACCATAATAAAGTGAGGTAATGTTGTGGACAGTGGTACTGAGACCTCTGATACCAACCATTACAATCAACTGTTGAAAGGATTAAGTGTATCAAATTTTACTGTGCTCATTTCATTTTATAGTAAAGAAAAATGAACATGGAAGACAGAAACGGGGCCAAGTATGCCCTCAGAACTAAGTCCATCATCAAGAGAATAGAATCCGAAAAGAACCGAGCGAATTCGAAACGCAAAGAACCGAAAGAGAAACAGAAGCCTCCGCCACTCAGCAAGTACCGACGGAAGACAGCCAACGCCCGGGAGAGGAACAGAATGAGAGAGATAAATGACGCCTTCGTCACGTTGCAGAGGGCCATCCCAGATCTACCCGGAGCAGATAGCGAGAAACTGACAAAGATAACCGTCTTACGACTCGCTGTAAACTACATCAACGCCCTTGCTGGTGTGCTCAACGAGGATGACTTTTGTTCCAAGGATATCGAGGACGTGAGAGAACTCTGGTGCTTAGAAAACGCTCATATGGCTAGACCAGAGCATTGTGTCAGACCAGTGATAAGGACTAGTAAAATGCCTACCAGTAATATAGGGAAGGGTGGTAAGTACAGTGTCATTGGTAAACCTCAGGGTAAAGTATCCAAACCAAAGCACCCAGCTATCACAAAAATGAGCGAAAATAAAAGTAAACATGCCTTGGGAGGGAAAATAACTAAAAGACCAAGTAAATCTAAAAGCAAAACCAAAGTATGCAAGACAGCGAGCATAGCCACCAGCAACGGCGCGTATATCACACTAAAGAACGTGGCGCTACAAACTCCTCCTCACAAACTCGGAAGGTTTGCGAACAACGAGCCGCTGATGATGTCGATGACGGTAAAGAGGCCGAGGTTGGAAACTTTCGCGGGAGCAAGAGAAACCAAAATGCCTCGTCTGGAGCCTCTCACGCCCCTGGTGACCGTCCACCAGCCATTATTAGCTTTGACGCCCTATGGCACGGACCTCTCGCATGTTCCAGCCTCCATTCCGGGACACAACACTCCAGAGCCTCTCATAGGGGCAACGCCATTCACGCCACGTCGATTCTGCAACTCTAACGCGTCGATCGTCTTCAACCCAAGCGACAGTATCTCCATCAATGCTATACAAGACCTCGACAGTCCGGTTGTAAGAAACGACGTGCTGTTGGAATTCCCGAGAAGTGGAAGACACTTGAGCGATTCCTCGAGTGCTGATTCGGCCTTCTCCAGCGAAGGGTCCTCCCCTCCGAGTCCACTCACGGGTGCAACATTCACGACTCCCATTCCGATTCCCATCGGAGACACCTCTCCGTCCTTTTCTGTCACATCCAGCGACTTTTCTGTCTGCGGATCAACGTCTGACTGTGAGAGCGTCCTCGCAACACCGATGGAGCTCGGGAGCTTGCTCGGAGACGAACCCTTCGAGGAGGAACTTGACCATTTGACCTCCACATTTGCTGAGGGTGATGACACTCTTAATCTCTTCCTCGCTCATTCGTCCTCAAATTTCATCTGTGCGGATATTGATGATTGCTAGGACTATTCAGTGTACATGCATTGATGAAAATGTCAGTATTGATGATTATCAATCAAACATTCAAGCCTGCTTAGCTGGCATTGTTGACCTGCGGAGGACACGGTTGTGACCATGCTAAGGATTATGAATAAAACTTTACCTGCGTTGGAATCTAGTTAGTGAGGCTGTTGTATTTTTACTGAGAATTGTATATTGTCGGAAAATTATTACTATGTAATAATAGAAAAGAATGATAAGAAAATTGTACAATACAAAGAGCATTACATTTGTAACTAAAAGATAATGTAATGATTATACGTAAACTAAGTATAGAAAAATACATATCAACCTTTTGTGTTCATATTTTGTATATAAAATGTTTTCCACTTTTTTCTATGTAAATAAACCATTTTCTTTTGATTTTCGTTGTTTTTAATTCAAACATAATCCCCATTTACATAGATTCCTTTGAAACAGAAGAGTCCATACTGAATGAAACTCCGACAGGGAGAGTGACAGAGGCTGACACAAGGTAGTACTTTACGCCATCATTAAAACCACCATTAATGATATCCATTCAGGGTAGATGTCCATAAAACACCCACACAGTCACCCGAGCCAGTGCGGCCCGCTAGCACGTCAGGATGAGGGAATAAACCACAGATATGATCGTGAACAAGCTATAAAGAGGCGGAGCTGATAGAGTATATCACCAACCCGGGTCACTTTAGTGTAGTGTAAACACTGTGGTAGCACAGCCAAGGGTGCCGTGCCCAGGGGGCTGGCTGCCTGTGATGCTCCTCCAACAGTGACAGACACCAGCGCCCGTAGCTTCTTGAGTCCTTCTGTAAGGACCTCCAGTAATGCAGATCACCACTTGTGCCAGGGATGAAAAATCTTTTCCCAGTGAAGGGTGAGTCATCCTTTATTTAGCTAAGATAAAAGGTGTCATATAAAGCTTAGATTTCACCTAAAAAAGTAAAGTAATCCATTGCCAAGTCTAGCTAAACCTATATAAACTTACCTAGGCTACATAAAGTTCACACTCCAGCGGAGTTGGGTATGGGTATGCTGCAACGAGTGTGTTGAGGAACGAGTCGTAAGAGGACAGAACTGTGGAGGCCAGGGTGGAGCAGGGAGGATGGAGACCAGGGGTGGGACAGAGAGAACGCAGGCGAAGGGTAAAGGAAAGGTGTGTCGAGTCCGAGGTAGGAGAGGAGTGTGTGGTGGCAAGGAGTGTGAGAGAGATGTCGAGGAGAGACAGATGTGTGTAAACAGAACAAAATGTGAAATATGGAACATGCAATCTAGACTGTGTATAGTTTTATTTTCTGATTGTCATTCAGCGACATTTCTTTGTCTAAAGAGAATCCGTGATTATGATTCAGAGATCCTAAAGATGCAAAATATTGGACGCACACACACACACACACACATACGTCACTGTATTCTATTCTTGTTACACCGGAAGATTCTGTGACTTACAAAATGACTGACAGAAAAGGGTAATTTTCATGCATCTACTCATTAATCCGAAATCACTGGTAGTGCCATTGCCAACATCATTTGTAATGTTAAAGAAACATTTTCTTTTTCATAGAATTCGTCTCTAAAATAACCAACATGATAATTAAGTCAGTGTATAGTTGCACGCTAAACACGAGCCACAACCCTGACCTAGAAGCAAGCACCTCTCCAAGAAGGGTGCACAGCCATGTCTATTTCATAAACACCTGGTGCCGCAAGAGCCCTTCCTTGTATGACAGTCTGTTAGCGCCACTAATGTTCTTAATTCTTCCCTCTCCACCCACTGGCGTCACGGTCAGCTGCTCCCCCATTCACCCACTAGGGCGTGACCCAGTGCAAGGAGGGCGTTTTTATGTGAGTTCCTGAGAGTAAGAACCGTGAGCGTGTAAGCTGTAATATATGCCCGCTGTTCAAGTGTTGCAATCTGTGTCAAGCTTGAGATGTTAGTGCTCCCTCTGGCAGGGCGGCCTCCACGTTGAGAGAATGTGGCGAGGAACAACTCAGAGAAGAAGCGTTTCAGTAATAAAGAAATTTATGAATACATCCATGATAGGAGCATCAACTGATACTGCTCGTAGAGTCCTAGATGCTGTTTGATGATTGTCGTCAGGCTATCAGTGGCACAAATGTTGGTAATCGGTCTTTCGGAAACAAATATGGCTTTGCAGTTCTTTTTATTGTGAAAGCAAAAATAGATAAGTTCATGCTTGTCAGCCTCAGAGCTGGTGCTGTCAGTACTAGCGCTGACGATGCTCAAGTCGCATGAAAGCAGTTGAGCTGACAGTATCTGAGCAAAGAAAACTTAAGCTGACAATCATCATGCTGATAACAACAAAGTTCACAGCACCTAAGCTAAGCTTCACCTGACTGGCAGCAGGTAAGTTACTGCAGATAGACCGAAAGAACTGAAGCTGACATTCCCCAATATGAACTTATCTAGTTACCTTTACTGACATGTGCCAAGATGAATGCTGTCAAGCTGACATTACACGCTGACAATCCCTTAGTAGTTAGAATCCATGATAACTTTTTTTAGGCTAACAGTAAACAAGCTGACACTATTCAGGCTGACGCCAGTCAAGGTGAATGTGCCAGACTGAATTATCCATATCAGAAGCACTGATACTGACATTACCTAGGCTAACAATAATCATTTTGCTACTACTCATCCTAAAGGCTCTAATTAAAGGTAATAAAAGAACATTAACTAACCACACAATACCCAGCTTAACTCCAGTGAAGGCAGATAGTCCTCATGCCAGCATCTAGTGCAGCAGACGGTAAACTACGCCATCAGTATTCAAGAAGAGAGCGTCTATGTTGACAGTAGCCGAGACAAAGCATTAGGGTTGACAGTATCGACCAAGATCTTCGTACTTCTGGTCTCGGTTATCACCTACGATAAAACCCAAAAGCCCTTTAATTAAAGTCAGGTTCCTACAGAGATTAACTTCTGCGATGCCTTTTAATAGACAGTTCGTGTCAATCAAAGGTCAGGAATTTTCCATATCTCTGACTTGTTCAGTGTCAGCAGGGACGCTGTCGAAAGGCTCGGTCGAGAAGATTGAGAGAGTGAGATCGTACCGTTTACAGGTGCAGCTCTGGAGCTCTCAGAAGAGTGGATCTATCGGCATTCGTCTGTACTGATCACATGTGATGTAAACAATAGTGTCTGCAGCACAGGTCGTCCATCTTACCTCCATGGGAATGTGGCTCTCAAACTGGGCGCTGAGCGAGTGGAATGGACGCGACCATTACTGTGTGGTAAATGTACGTTAAGAATTATGCAGATTAGTGTCTTTAGCTCTCTCTCTCTCTCTCTCTCTCTCTCTCTCTCTCTCTCTCTCTCTCTCTCTCTCTCTACGACCCACAGATTTCACCTCTCTCACGGTTTTTGCCCGCATTGCCGGGTCTGGTCTCCAGCAGAAACTTTTACGGTCGCTGGCGGTTAGATCATTATATGCAAATGATGTTTTCTTTCTTATTTTCACACTACATTTATCTCCAGTCCAGTTTCTCAGCCGTTATTTTTTTCCTCTTTTTTCTCATGTGAAGGATGTAATTTCCAACACTCTCCTGTTTTTATTTCAGAACAGTAACTAGAGTTCATCTACGTGGTCTAACTGTGATGGCTGCTGCTTGAGTAGTTTCCGTTACTTCCACATAACCCAAGATTAACTTGAGTTACTTTCTGTCTACAGTGGATATGAGGCTGATCTTACCACCTTACTGAATTGTCATGAGGTTTGGTCTTAGCGAAGGGAACTGATTTTTCAGCCGTAGACGGGGGTCTATCATTATATTTTTATTCTTTTTTGGGTGGTGCTGTTACTCTTTCTGTCTGTTTCATACAGGTCTCACCTATTTCATACCGACACTGTCTGTATCATAGAGTTTTCGTCTGTTCCATAAAAGCTGCATCCTCTTCATAAACGTATCATGTTTCATCCGCCTCATCTGTTCCATGCAAGTTTCTTCTGTTTCATAGAGGTTTAGTCTGCTCCAACACCAACCTGAAGCCACATTTCTCTCATGCGGATCTTCTTGTCTCTTGTTTAAAATTCTCATTCTCACCGTGACGAGTTGTCTGGTCCTCTTTCTAGACGTAGCCTCCCTCATATTTCTCCCTCGATACCCTCCTTCCAGGAGACTGTCTCTCCCTCTCCCTGGAAGTAGCCTTCCTCCTCCCTCTCTCTGACTCTCATCTTCCTTCCTTGAGACTCTTTCCCTCTCCCTGGACGAAACCTCTCTCTTCCCTCTCCCTAAGCATCAAGCTCCTCCCTGCCTCTCCCACGGCTCTGCTTTCCCGTTTATGAGGTGCGTGCGTGGACGTTGGTCTGCACGCTACAGCTATAACACACTGAGGGAAGGACTTCTTCAGTGGGAGACACCTGAGGCTGTGTTGTTAACCTGTAGGTGGTACTATCTCGTGTTATATGGCAATGCATAGTTACAAGTTGTGTTGCACACACACACACACACACACACACACACACACATATATATATATATATATATATATATATATATATATATATATATATATATATATATATATGATGCTAGAAATCCTCTCGTTCTTCATAATTAGTCTCTCAAAGGTAGAAACAGAGGAAGGATTGATGTGTGAGGATTCATCTTTGATGCCACCTGGTTCAAGCGGGAAAGGCCAACATGTAGCATTTACTCACTGCCGAGAATCAATAGTTATTGCCCAGTGACTGTCGCCCGTGTCTTGTTCTTCCTACCATACAGAATATTTCCACTCAATGCAGACTAATCTTTTATCTCTATAGGCAAATTAGTAATTTTATGATTCTAGACTGAAGCCAATAAAAAGAAATTTTGTGTTACAACTGCTGATAAGATTGTTTTTCGAAGAACAGTCTTTACAAAAACTGGCCAGATAATCAAAAGTCTTGGGTTACGGCTTCGATGTAGTTGGGATAAAGATCTCGGTGCTAGACAAATGAATCTACTATGTTATTAAGAACTAAATGCATTTATCACGAGAATAAGATTTCACCTTATAAGCAACTTATTCAAATCTAAGAGTCTTTGTTCATCTGGAGTGAAGCATGTGTGGAGAAAGTATTTGCTAAAATCATATTGCAACTTCTATATCTTATTTGGTTTATGACATTCCAGTTTTAGGAGTGATGTCTTGCTAAGTGTGAACAAGTGAGAGACACACAGATGAATCACATCTGTTTTGAGCTGCTGCTCGAAATGTTTTCGGATTTGACTTATGGCCATGTCATATTTCATATGTTCTGCAGTATACTCGCAGACTTCATAGATTACACATGTCTGACTTAGTATATAAGAAGTAACGAATTCTCGTCTGTTTTTTTTTTTTTATTTTCATGAGTGATCGTCGGCCGAAGCCGACAAAGCTGTCAGAGAAGCTTCTGCAGAGTCCCATGTAATATTCAACCACCTGCTTTTACAGAACTTCTTCAGGGAAACCAACACCCATCTCCCTCATGGCTGATCATCTTGTTTCGAAGAGTCTGATAGCCGACCATAAGTACGTAGAGGGTTATCACTTTCGTGTCTGGAGACAGTGACGTCTCTGACTGTGGTGTCTCCTGGTCGTCGTCTCGGCAAAACACAACTGGACAGACAGGTATGCGACCGGGGAATAATGGACCCTCCAACTCCGGGTCACACAGGGAAGGTAACGGGGGCCACCTGCCCATGATCAACATACGATACCATTAGAGACGTACGATAACCCTGTATAGGGTGGTCCTCCTCCCCTTCCCCTCTCCCCAATCAGGATTGGTTGGGGGGTCAGGATACCGTAGCACAAGTGTTCAAGGGGAAGGTTGGGAGTCTTCTAGAGAACTTGCTGGTGTTTTGTCCTACCGCTTTGGTATGACTTCAATCACCAATGCGTTCTGTAGTGAAGACTCCACCTCGAGCATACATAGCCAAATGAAATCTAAATACTCACAGGAACGAGCGGAGCAATGTGCTATGGACTCTGAGTAGTTTCTAAGATAGTATCTCATACAGAAAGAAAAAAATTTACAAGTTCAAACTATAAATCTTTCTTCATCGGAATGTTGTACGCAATGTAAACTGTATATCATCTTTAAGATATAGCGTCTGTCTTATATCTTTACGACACTCGAAGTCATTGTCTTGCGGAGAACTTGTGCTATCATTAAGGGACACTGAAGAATGAACCAGCATTAAGAAACACTGAGGACTGAGCCATCAGTGAGATGCACGGAGAACTAAACCATCTTTGAAATGCACTGAGGACTGAGCCATCATCAAGAAACATTGACGACTGAGCTATTACCTGGACGCACTGAGGACTGAGCCATTCCTAGGATACACAAGTATGACACTTATGTCCGTGTTGGACAGGCGTCATAAGTTTCTCTTTTCATGGTAAACATGTAAATATGGCGTCAGTCTGCAACATGAGACATCCACAACTTCTTCTCTGTTCTTACCAAAAATCATTTTATCTCTTAATACTATAATCTAAAGGGCTGTCATCGCTGACAGTCTTACGAGTGACATTTGTTTCCAATGCTGTCAGTATGATGATCCAAGATTATTATTTACCTGTGGTACACCGAGTCCCATGAGGTCCGTCACCTAGCGTGGCATCACTGGCTATATCCGGTGGTAGTTTATGATGATTGGCAGCACTGTAAGGGGAGTTATGAGCTTCTGTAAAAACATAAATGTTTGGTGGTATTCCAAAACCTAATTGGGCTTGAGAGTTAATGACCTTCGTTGCGGACCTGAGTAAAATTGACCGTATTTGGGACTATTCGATTTTTAACCACAGCAAAGAAAATTACAGGTTGAATTAGTGTTTTTAAGTAGCTGTACAAGAGACTCTTTTTAATTACGAGTGGCTCGAAATGTACAGCATTTCAAAGTTTTCACGAGAATCACAAATGTGCAACTAGCAAAGTGAAATTACTGGAATCATGATATGCATTGGTATCTCGAAAGGCAGATACGCAAACTATGCTTTCTCTGCGATTGATCGTTTCCCGTGCTAAAAAAGAAATCCTTTCCAAAATTCTCAAGATAGAGATTGAGTTGTTGGTGATGAAACTTAAGCCAGGCGCAAGATATTCAAGCATAAATGGAGACTGACTTATAATTTTACTTCTTATACCGTGATGCTTAAGTATAAAGCTGCTCCTCATACTTTGACACATGATGCACGCTATGTCAAAATCATAGCGTTGCTCCTTTGAGGATACATAATTTTATAGTACTGCTCCTGTTGGTACACACAATACATGCCGTATTAGACTTGGTATTAATCCAGGGTTGTAGTGACTGCTCGTGTATGGAATATCTATAGTCTCATAATTCTAATGCCAAGTTTAGTTTATCTCGATGCAGAGGGATAGAACAGAAAAGTCTAGAGGGTTGTCGGTAACTCGCTTTCTAATAACTGTAATCTAAAAGACATTATTACGATCGTTGAAAATAAAGTTTTTCTTCGTAAACTCTTAAAATTTTAAATCATTCACAAGCACAGTATATAGTCTGAGTGCGTACACAGCCTTAAATTGGACTTGGAATAGCATTATGTTCCAATAAACATGACCAATCTAGCCCCAAAGCGAGACTAATGATCTGATGTAGACCGTTGCAAAACAGATCCAATTCTGATGTCATAACATCAATTTACGCATAACAACTCGTGACCTGAGAACGTTTGATTGATGGGTTGCAAAAGTAATGTCTCACAAGAAACGTTTCTTGATTTCATTAAAGCTGTCATTTTTGAGAACAACGTAGCGCAGGAACAGCTCAAGTTTGTTTTTCAACATCGGTTCAAAGCTTCACTCGGCGCCACAGGAGAGTTCAAACACGTCAGACCTGTGGCTCGCGAGAAGGACCCTTTCTTCCCTTATGGCCCGTCCTCGGTCCACCTCGCTGTACTCTAGCGTGACCTGATCTGACACAAAGGTCATGAACCCCATCTACAAGCTATGTAGGTGCAGTGCCCTCTACCGACTTTTTTTCTCTTTTTGTTCACATTGCGGAAACTAGCAGGTGGGTGTGCCTCGGGGCAGCAGAGAAATGAGACATATGCTCTCTCACACCCCTCCTTCACCTGTTTCATCTCACTACTCTCGAAATATACCAGTATATATATATATATATATATATATATATATATATATATATATATAGA
>JAYMFT010039744.1:0-15664 GCA_038088735.1 Panulirus argus | reverse complement strand
CTGCTGATATATATATATATATATATATATATATATATATATATATATATACTTTTCATTTCTTCGCTAAAAAGGTTTTAGCAATGGAATATTCTGTCCATACCTTGGTCAGGCGTACGGTTTACCAGCTGTAGCCTCTAGTCCAAATCAGATCACTGGCCACAGTACAGAGTCATTTGGATATTCTGCGACATTTAGCGAATTCGCGCCTCCTGGAATCCAACTCTGATCTGTTTCCAAGCCAGTAGCAAATTTCCCGTTACGTCTGTCTAAATAATTGAACACATGTCAACGACCTCTACAGTACTAGTTCCGAAGCATTTGAATACCATCTCTACATGCCAATTCTTTGCGCCATCTAAAAACCACATCGTATGGGCCATCTCTAAGCCAACCACAGTCCCTTGTCAGATAATAGGAAATAAGAATTCTTAAGCTTATTCTAACTCACCTGTATATAATCGACGTCTTGACCACCAGTCTGTCACACTCCTGGCAACTCCTAAATCACTCCCCAATAACCAGCAAGAGCTGGAAGGATGAGAAATCCATTAGCAAAATTCAAATAACCCAAATTAAACATCCTGCCCGAATAAAACCATTCCAGAAAATGTTCAGTTTCATGCTTTAGAAATAAGCCTGGTGCACATGCCGACATCCGGATACGAGGAACAACATATCGATACACTAGAGAGCACTTCAAGTGAAGGTGACGACCGTCAGCACCTTCTACATGGATTGCTGAAGCCGATGACCAAATAGGGAATTCATACTCACTCGTTTGCACAAAAAAGAGCGAGATGGTGAAAAAAAAAGTTTTCTGTATAATTAATTTGCATCAGAGCATTTCCTAACATGTTATAATTTTTACGCGTCGCCTGTAATGCATCCAGGACATACACGTTATGAAAAATATAATTAATAATAAACCAGATTTAATTTTTCGCTCAGGAATTTTTCGCGCGCTAAAATGCAAAACTGGATGCCAGACCTTGGCATCCAAATACTGCTACTGGTGTTGGCCGCCAGGTGATGATGTACGATGATCATCTCTGGGCAACAAGGTCATTCTCACCCACCCCTCCAGCAGGCACACACACCGTGGGTCATCACGCTAAACCCCACTGGCCACACCACATCGAACTCCAAGCTCTCACTACCACTCCTTAACTGCGACGCTCATCCCTCCTACGTGCGTCATCAAGCCAAGGACATCAGCATCGTACATTTCCTTGGCCAAAGGCGATGCACTCATTCCTATGAAGAGCTATCATTGCAGTAATATCACACGCGTGTGCGAACAATCCCGTAAAACAGGTGCACTAGCAATTTGCAGATGTCACCCAGACACTTTAAAAACTTGACATCATCAAGTTGTTTTAATGACGCAGATTCAACAACCTGTGGCAGCGATTGTGATCAGATTTCACAACCCGTGATTGGGACTCAGCTCTGGGGCCGTCTCTAGATGCAGCTGGAAGCCAGTCCATCAACTAAACAGAACCGCTCTCTCAACTGCTGAGTTGTATTATCTGTTGGTTGACGGAACATCAACCCACTCAACATAGCTACTGTTCCAGTTGCTGGGTTGTGTTGTCAGTTGCCAGAACGTCAATTTACAAGAGCAACCGTCCCAGTTCCTACGTCCTATCAAACCCGATAGAAACTTATTTAAAAGCTTTTCAAATTGAGTACAGCTATTTAGCGCGCTGTTGCACCGACCCTAAATTGTTTTCGTTGTTTCCTGGCAAATGCTGTCTACAGGAATTTCTTCATCAGGGCGAGCGCGCAGGGCTGCAGTACTTCCAGCCCGCTGGTCAACTTTAACTTGAGCTTCAGCTGTAGTGGTGAGGATTACAAGGGGACCCAAGTGGTCTGTGGACCAGGGTCCTCGTCAAGGCCGGCATAACGCCCTTGGCGGTGGAGCCCTTCGGCACGACAGTACGACCCTTGAGCACGAGAGGCGAGACCCTCGGGTCAGGTCACAGGTCAGGCCATCATTCCTAGGGGTCACAGTGCCGCCTTGGTCAAGGACCGCTTTGTCGTGCTCGAAAGCCACTGGAAATGACGTAGAAATGAATTCTGTTCCGGATGACCTAACAATTATACCTGAGAAAACGGCAGACTTCCACGTAACTACGAATTCTTTAAAGGAAAACCAAACCAATTCTCACAACAAGCTCGATGCTTTAACACAACCTGAACGAACCTTTTATGAATTTTCCTGTACCGCTGACCCTAAGCCTATATGAAAAGCCACTCTCACTGACCATCCCTCTCACAACTCCCACATTCACAACACAGTTGTCAAGCACAGCTTGTCTCCAAGAACAAATTTCTACCGATCGTTGTTCCCCACAGAAGGAAGACTGGCTGACTGTGTAAAGATTCCCAGAGACATTATTCTGTCACTCTCAGACCAGTAACGATCTTTACTATACCCAAGACAGCATAACCGTCATCATCTACACTCTTGCAACCAACAGGACACAACCAACGTCATTTACACTCATCCCTCGTCCTCTGGCCATTCCAGTTCCTAAGTCTGTCCACCTCTTTACGATCTGACGTTGATTCAAGTAAGATCCAACCGGATTATCATCAAATAAATTTCTACAACTCCACACGTGCATTTCTTTATCCAGGAGAAAACTCACATTGCCAATTTCCTGGGGAGGCTCCCCGCCCCGTGATAGCTACCTCATCCCCTCCCCCCCGTGTAATCCTGGAATCTATGTATCACGCCTGGAACACATATATCTTCTACATGCACGTCCGTTGCATTCTTTATGGTTATTTCTTTTTCATTTACCAAATTTTTCAGCGCAGTTGCAAATAATTTCTCTAGAAAGACTTCATTGTCAAACTTCACTTGTCCCAGTACCATGCTTACTGAACCTGTCTCTCAAGTACCTAAATTCATTCCACGTCCTACCGTTCTTCGCCCACCTGACATTACGCCAAGACAACCCTTTTCCTTCAAAAACTGAAGTTTTAATTTCATTCGCTTTTACATCCAGCGTCCTCGTCCTCCTCTTAGTTATACCATCGAAGGGACCCGCCATTCTATCCAAGTCTTCCTTTGGTTCAACTAACAACACGGCATCATCTGCATAAAATAACTGTAGGGAACTTTCATTGTTTCTCCGTGATTTACATTACGACACACCATCTACTGTAGTGAGTTTACGGTAAACCATTCAGCGTAGCGAGCTTACGATACACCATCTACTGTTGTGAGTTTACGGTACACCACCTAATGTAGAGAACTTTCAACACTTAATTTAGTGTAGTGAGCTTACGATACACAATCGATTGCAGTGACCTTATAATAAACCTTATAGCGTTATCCGACTATAACATACCACCGACATAAACAATAAAATTCATCACCTTAACAGATGGATGGGGTTTGGTGTGCTCAGGCACTTACGACGGCCGAATTTCCAAGACCTGTTTACACGACTGTAAGACCAGCAGAACCTAAGGAGGAAATGGGAAAGTCCACTGAAAGGCACACACCCTCAACGCCCCTACTCACCCATGCACATAAACACACCCCCAGCAGCGTATCCCTGGACAGACCCCAACAACTTTATTGGATGCGACAACTTTATGGTTGCGCCAGTTTTCGCATCAACAATGATTTAGCGTCCTGCTAACTGGAAGGCATGCGGGTCAGCCTGTATAATTTACATGGTACATCAGATAAAGGAATTCATTAACGGACGGAAGATTAACTTTATCTCTACCGCAGTCTGGTCTCTGGTATTTTGATCGCGCGCGTCGAGATCGTGTGTTAAAGTTAGAGGCATTTCTCACCTACCGTCGGCCAACTGTTCTGCCTTCGTTACACACTGCGCTAGTTACAACGAAGTATGTGACGGATGATCGACGCTCTTACAGAGTGCGCTAATCTCCCGTTCTCTTCAATATGCTGCCATCTGGTTTGGGTTTGGTTGATCTTCCTTGGGGTCGGAGGAGCAAAGATTCGAGCAACGCTGGATTTGCGTACGGTCGTCTATCAAACTATTCGTCCCCCGGTTCATGATCTCACATCATCACTCGAGGCGGCCGCTGGAGCTGCCTCAAAACAGAGACTCTCTTCCAGCAACTGGCTGACTAATGCTCCTGAAGCCCTCCTCGACCGCCCCCCCCCCACTCTCTCCCCAACGAACCTCCGCCCGTGGAAATAAAAACTTGGAGGCTGCCGCTGGCCATGGCCTGTCCCCCGCCCCCCTCCCTCTGCCCAGCTTCCAGCGCGACCCCCTGTGGTGAGGTGCCCGGCGCTGATGACGTTATAACTCTTCTTTAACATGTTTTACTATAGCTCCTGCCAGGCTACACCCAACTTGAAGGGGAGTAAGACGTGACAGCTAAGTCTGATTTTAATCCTACCTGTGACCAGTTTACCTCTTAAATAGCAAGGGTTTAGACACTGTTTAGCACATGAATACATATAATCACACACACACACACACACACACACACGGGCCTGCGTAGTGTAGCGGTTAGCGTTACTAACCATGATTCAGCACGGGCTCACCCGGGGCCTCGCCCGCATGAGTTCGAATCCTGGTCACGGCAGTCGGCCCACACTCAACCCAAGTGTTCATCCTCCTCTCGAGGCTGGTCTATAAATGGGTACCTGGCTTAGGCTGGTGTGTGTATGTGTGTGTGTGTGTGTGTGTACACAGGAGTAAAGACATGATACACATATACAAGGCTAAGGGATGGGGTAACATGAGTTTAAAACCCTCTCTCCTAAACACAGATATAGTAATCACATCTCTTTAACACACGCACAAACACATACGCATCCAGGGTAAGGCGTCAGCGGCCTCAGCGTGCAGGTGGTAAGGACGCGAACGAGAAGTCACCACCAACGGTGCTGTGCTATGACGATCAGCGGACGGAAGATGAATGGCGTCGTCTCCCAGGAGCTCCTCGCCCCAAGGGAGGCCACCTTACCCTGCTTGACCGCGAACGCAGCCTTGAAGCAGCAGGATCCCCCATAAAAGGGATCCTGTGGCCAAATAATGATAATTACTTCCCAGCGTACAGCAAACAGTCGGCGGGAAAGATGAACAGCTGGGTGAAGAACTCGAACCCGGGCTCACCGATTCTTAGATAGCGATCCGAACCGCAAAACCTGATGATTACAAGAGCAGAAGCATATACAAGATATCCAGGTGTACCTCGTCAAGATATCTTAAAAGATATCTTAACCATACTTTAGTGTCTTGGGTGATATCACCAAGGGAAACCAATGATATATTCTCATACAGCCGAAATATCTTGCTTCCGCTGTGAACCCTGACCTTGATACATGATTGGCAACAAAGTCTTATACTGGCTCATTCACGGCTGATGATATTATTATCAAAATTTGCTATTGCTGTCATCACCATTGTGATAATAATAATAATAATAATAATAATAATAATAATAATAATAATAACAATAATGACACAAATAATAATAATGTTGCTATCATGAACTTAGCGCCACTGGAACTCCACTGCAAAGTTAATTCATGTCATCTGTCACCACTGGAATTACGTCTTTCATTGCAAAACACAAATGAAGCTCTTCTGCGTCCCAAGCTCACTCTACAACCCTCCTGTTCTTAACTCACGCCACACAATTCTCATGTCTCTTCACCTAACACCACTGAGGATGCTGTATTGTCACCTGACACCACCGGGGTTATTTTGTCGTTAGTTCAGAACATTGAACCTTAATTTGTTTCATATCACAAAGTGGGAAACTATACATCCTGTCGTCAGATGGTGATGAGGGAACTTGTTTTTCTCTAACGCCTCGAACAAACGTGTCACTATACGATCACTGTGTCCTCAACTCACAGTACTAACGACCTCGTTCGATCGTCAGGCCACATCACAGATTCTGTTCTGGTAACTACACAGTATCGTCCAAAGTTACATACATATATAAGAGGCGAAGCATCTCCTTAGCGGCAGGCGAGGCGCGGTGGCGGCGGCAGCAGCGAGACCGGTGGGAACCACACTCCCCATCAACCATCACCGTTTGATTATTTCTAGTACTCTCAAGGACGGTCTCCCTCACCCCGACCCCTCACGGTATCTCCCGGGAATAATCAGAAATAAATACAACTTAACTATAAGCCTCAGTTACAGCCTCAGGAAATGAGCTAAACCGATTAACTCGTACGAGATGAGGTTTCTTAGAGTAGAACCGCGATGGCTCGTCCATCCTGGGAAGGATATGCCAGGGCTCCATCGCCGGGCCAGCCCTGGGAGGGGGTAGGGAGGGAGGGGAGTGGTGCAGAGCAGCTCCTCAAACGGTATATTAAAAACAGCGATAATGTCGGGCGGCGAGAGGCATCATCAGATTGTACACCCGGCCAGCCGTTCCCACCAAAACGAGGCAGGCTTAATTACCAGGCAGGAGGAGAGGGGAGGGGAGGGGGGGAGGGGGTGCTCCCTGGCAGCGGTAACCGGGCGAGCCTCGGGCAGTGTTGCCAACAGGCATTATATACGCCGGATTGATTGCTTCCTTTAATGAGTGAGTGGTTACCCTGCAGCCTTCAGACGTCACGTCGCTCCCCCGCCTCACTCTCCTCTACAACCTTTCCATCCTCACCAGGATCGCTGTCGTTGTAAACACTCTCACCACCGTAATACAATTACCGGATTTACATTTCTAAGAGAAAATGACTTGAAATACAATATCAAACCCAATACCAGACAAATAACACTCGGACGCTGAATAGAAAGTTCCCGTCTTTCAGAAGTGCGTTTTAATTGGTGGGAGCCAACCGTCCATCCATACACCCCCCCACCCCCACCAAAGGAGCAGTCCTTACCCTGCGTGGCTGTTTGGAGCGACCGGATAACAGGCGCGCGCGGCTATCCACGCCCGCCGTGCCGTTTAAGCAGGGTGGCGTGTACGCCCCGTGGCCGGCGGAGGTGGCAGCCGGAGAGCCATATAAGGGGCGGGAGCTAGGGCCGCGGTCCCCCCGCTCCCAGATGTCAACGTGATAAATGATAATGAAGGGCACGTCCCGCGAACCCGCATGATAATGACCTCAATAATAACATCATTAGTACAACTAGTACCTCTAACTCGGCTATTGCCGGCCGCAGCCGCTCCCACCGATGACACTGGTGATAATGGTGATGACGACGGAGATAACGGGGGTGATGACAGCGAGGATAGTGATGATACAGATCATAATGATAACGCTGGTGACGGTAATGATGGTGAGGACAACGCTGGTTGACTTACGTTCGCGATGAACTCTTCCGTAGACATGGTCATTGCTGTTCCTGGCCGCTTCTGTTACTGGTGGTGGTGCTGCTGCTGCTCCTGCTCTTGGCTACTGTTGTTGATGCTGTTACTTCTGTTTTTGTCAGCCACTATCACTGTTGCTGTTACTCTCACTGTTCAGGGTATTATCACCGCTTTCTCCTGTTATCAATGCTCTCTTTTCATCACTGCTTTCTCCTGTTTTCACTGCTCTCTCCTGTCATCGCTGTTTTCTCCTGTTATCACAGCTCAGCTGGCTTGACCACTTTTGCAGCTTCTCGTGTTTATAAGTTTAGCTTAGTTCTTCCAGGTTACGGTTCCTTGTCTGCTGTCTTCACCGTTTCTCCTCCTGTTGATGATATCTGTTGGCTCTGTTATTCCCGGCAGTGGATAACTTTCGTCTTAGACTGGCGTCCGATATTTCTGTTGGTGTCCACATGCTTTGCTCGGGAGATGTTGCTCCCCGTTTGGCCAGTTACCTAATGGCACTTCTTGCTTTGGATTTTGCTGCCACGATGAGCCGTTGTGAAGACCTACGTAGCGTCCTGCTCCAGCATCTGTTGATGATGTTGGTAACAGCATCAATGAAGGTATACGTTTTGTGTTTTTTTCCGACTGTTACTGGCTTCTGTTGCTCCTTTCTTCTCTGTTGCCGCTGATGCGTAAGTCGTAACCAGCGTCTGTTGGTTGTGTCGCAATTGAGTCTGTAGTTAGTTACTGGTCTCGTCCAGCCCAATTGCTGATGTCGAATGGTGATTTTCAAAAATGATCGAATCTAATACTTCCTTTTGTTTTCCGGACGTCTCATGCTGCTGCTGTTCTGCCGACGTCCTTACCTCCTGTTGTGGGAGTCTAGTTAATTCGGTTCTTCTTCTCCACATTTTCAACTGTTGACCGCTTACGATGGCCGTTCCTTTCATGCTTCTGTTGGTAGTGACACCTGATACCTCTGTTTTCTGGTATCATCTAAGGCCTATCTTACTGCTGATATCTTGTGTTTACATCGCAAGTGATAGCACGTGTTGCTAGTATTAGGATCACGTGATGTGTTAGTAGTACCTGATCCTTCTCTTATTGCCGATCCCAGGCTCTACTGTTGATTGAATGATGGATGGCGCTTCCGTCGTGGCTGGCGTCTAGAGTGTTGAATGTAATCTGTCGCCTATCTATCTCCAGTCCATAAGAAACACAAATGTAAGGTTATAAAAGTTTTAAGCCCATGCATGTAAATATCCACAACAGTGCTTGTTGATTTTACTACCAGACAACGGAGAGATGGTTGCTAATTATTTACACACGCGACATCCGATGGCGTAGGGCAAAGCAACTTGGCCCTCATTAGAATGGAGGTGTTGGTCTTGAAGCTATGAGATACCGTCCCTTCGTCAGACAACGGTGTCGTCAGCTCTGAGCAACGACTAATTAAGCAGACTCGTAGAGGCAGGTGATCGGGCTGTGTGCGTGGGGCGCCTACTGATCCCCAAACGATTGAGAGGAGACAACCAGGGTGTTGCCACCGGGTCCCGTTACAGCGCCTCACAGGTCCCCTGGTACAACCTGACACAACCACCGAATCCAGGAAGCCCCCCAACTTACCATATAAGACGTGAGGCTCCAGGTGACCCACCGCCCCATATACCACATACGGCCCCATCACCTGCCTACTTCCTGGGGCAATCGTGCTGTCTGTGTCCAGACCGGGGCCTTTCTGGGAGGGCTGACAAGCAAAATGGGGGTAGACTCACTGCACAAAAAAAATCTGCCTCTTCCGTGATGGAGTGAAAGCCTCAACCACCGCACAGACACTGCCCATCCATCTCTAGCCACCTGACGCCTCTTGACGTCTGTGATTTCCTTCTGACACTTCCCAGGGCTGTGCTCGGCACCCGGCTCGAACCCACAGGATCACCGTATTGCTACGGCGTTGCGTCTGCGTGCGTAGAAGACAGCTGGCTGACCCGCAAGGACGCCATGATGCTGTGGTTCCGGTGGGTGACTTGCTACAAACAGTGAAACCAGAGATATAGCAAAAACAAAGTTCTTCCCACGAACGAATTGCCAAAGGCAATAGTTCAGTTTCATCACACCAGATGGATCTGCAAAACACCGTGAGAACGCTAGAAATTACCCGCGGTAGACGGTCACGCACCTGGCGTGGGGCCCCGAAATGGCACGGGCAAAACATGCCCTAATCAAGGCCATCCCGAGAGAAAAATGTAATCGAAGAGAATAGAAATGAATGAATTAGTCAGGGCTCCGCAAGGGTCTGTGGACCTGGCTCTCAAACGCAAAAACGTTGTATCAAACGGGAAAGACGAACGAAAGCGGGAAGTATCGTAACGGTCAATCCTCGTGTGGCCGGTCTTCACACAGAAACTGTAGGAAGCAGCAGCCAGACGCGTGTTGCCTGAGAGACTCTTGGCAACTGAAACAAGGATGCTCCTGAAGTCCTCACTGCGCTTAAAAGGCAGTGAAGCGGTTGGCTCCCTGTTCCAGCGTCGCTACTGCAGGAGAATGCCACCTGCATTCTCAGGTCACGCCTCGAGCCATAAGACCTGGTTCGGCCAGGTCTACGGTAACTAGCGCGTACCTTTAGCTGATATATCCCGTGCGGCTGATATTCAAATTCCTATAAGCAAGTTCTACGTGTAGGTTAAAGAAAATATTTATGAGTAGTCAATAAAAATCACTCCATTTTGCTCTCATTGCTTTAATTCTCTTCAAGGCCATAGGTTTCTTGGTCAGTACATACACACACACACACACATACATACATATACAAACACACACACACATACACACATACATATACAAACACACACACACACACAGACACACACACACACACACATACTTATATATTCATATATATATATATATATATATATATATATATATATATAAGTCAGTGATGAAAATAAGTTTAGAGGAAAGGTGGCGCGGCATGTTGCTGGTGGAGGGCCATGTTATGGCATTCCTCAGCAGCAGCCGTAATGAGCCCAGCTTTGATGGCCGCCCGTCCCCCACGCTGGCTGCCCGCGTTATTACCGCCTCTTATTGTCCTACCTGCCACCCTCCCTCCCTCCTTCCCTCCCTCACTCACTCACTCTCTGCTAAAATCGCATTCTCCCTCAAGCTCCCTCTCTCTCCAACATTCCGTCCCTCTCACTTTTTCAGCCTCTAACAACCTTTTTATCCACAGTACCAAAACTTTCCTCCCTCACACCCGCCCTGACCTCCCTCCCTCCACTTCCCTACTTCTACCCTGTTCCAGCTTTCCTTCCTCCCTCCCAGCCTCGCCTCACCCACACCAACCACCCTTACTGGACGTGCACACGCAGGTTAGGGCCAGGATGTCTGTTTTTCTACCTTTCCTCTTACGCTGAAAATTCTTATCAGGCCTTTTCATGCATGACATGTAAATCAACAGACGCTTATTACTTTTCCTCTGACAGATTCCCAGTTGTCCACGTTAGCGCGACCAGTGAAGTATGAGTGGTGTGTATGAATGTCGAGAGGAGAACTCGTGTACCAAGTGAGGGGAGATGATAACAAGATGGAGAGAGAAGAGGTAAAGGAGGGAGGAGGAGAGGAGTGGAGTGGAGGCGAAGGAACAAGTCTTTCGAAAACTCAACTGCATAAAAGAAGTACTGCAGCAGGTCATACATCAACACTTACTACTGTTATAAGGCTCTGCTTATTGTGAGATGTTATACAATGTCATATAACGACCCACGTATGACTCAAGGCGGACGAGAACAGATGAGCAATAATTCATGTGAAAGGCCTGAGATAATCTGCATGGCTCAGTAGGGTTCTCGACACCAGACTGACAGAGGGAGGTGACCCGGCACGTCTGTTGCTGTCAAGCAGCTGTCATGAGCAGTGACTTCGGTCAAGTTTAACAACCGTCAACTCTAAACAAGGCAGTCTTCCGGCAAACTTGGAAGAAGGCTGTAATGATAACTGGTAAACTGTGCTATGACCTGTGTCCCTTAGAATTACTACACTGTGGTATTTAGAAAGGTTCCGTGGCGTCACTAGCAGAGAGCACCATGCTCCTACCCCACCAACTCAAACGTTCAATAACGTTACTGGCAGAGTATCCCTCTCCCCTGCCCCTCTCCACTAACCATAAATTACCACTTATGATCACCATTACTTCATAAGTCAAGGCAATGTCATAACATTCCCTCTTACTACACGAAACCAAACAATCAGAAAGACTTGGCACTAGCGTCCTGCATTTTGAAGACGATTCACAGTGTTCCCTTGCATGTAACAGACCAGGTGAGACTCGAGTCCCAAGCGCGCCCCCCTCTCGCAACCCTATGTGCAGTATGTTGCGGCATATGTCTACAGGGTATAACTCAGGAGGGGGAAGTATGTCGAAGCATATGTTGTGCGAGAGTACGGCGGCGGGCCCGTACGAGGGGTCTGAGCCGGAGCAACCCCGCCGCCCTCATCACCTGAGCTGGCATATTCATCCGGCAGCTGCAGCCTGTGTCCAGCGGCCGCCCTCGCCTCCTAGGGCTGAGATGCAAGCAGAGCAGGAGGAGGAGGAGGAGGAGGGAGAGGACGAGAGAGAGTGCAGCAGGAAGACGACGCGGAAGGCGAGGAACAGGATGGGGAAAGGAGGAGGAAGAGGACGAAGGAAGGTGAGAATTGGGAGGACGTGGGAAAGCCAGGTAATGGGAGACCTGATGGAGGACAGTGACAGATTCCCACAATCCTAGTCTGTAAAGGAAGAGAGGATGGTATATACAGAGAGAAAGAGGATGAGGGAAAAGGAAAGGATGAGAAGAAAACATGTCAAGGTAGACTGTAAGGCAAGCAGGAGAGGGGGCGTAAAGGAAGAGGAGAATTAGGGACAGTGTGTGAGAGAATAAATGTGAGGAGGGAGGAAGATGGAACCGGTGAGGAGGGGCAAGAGGTGATGGCGGAAAAGGAGAAACGAGAAGAGAAAATAGAAGAAACAATATGAACGACAAGAGGACAGAACAGAAGGAAGACAGTATAAGAACAGAAGAAATAACATGAATATAATTGAGAGGGAGGAGTTAAAGCTGATAATGATGAGAAAGCAAAGACGATGAAGTAATAGTGATGATAATAATGAACGAATTAAAGGCCATGAAGGTTTAGTGACGATGATGATGATAATGAAAAGTAAAGAGGGGATGAAGCACGTACGGGTGATGATGAAGTGTGCACGGATCATTATGATGATGATGATGATACGATGAAGGAAATAATGAACCATGTACAAATGATGATAATAATGATAATGAATTAATGGTGGACAAAACAGAGAAAGCACAGCTTCGAACTACCAAGATTATTCCCAGACAGAAGCAAATCCTGTGACATGTAATCCTGCCTCATCTTAAACGTAATCAGCGCAGGTTAGGAGCTGCATGTGATTGAGGAAATGTCAGTCACCAAGGAGTACGGTAATCTCGACCTGGGCAGATTGTTAAAGCTAGATGTGCCCGACTTCACTCGTAGCAACAGATGCAACACTCGTAAGCAAACGACTTCTTGCGAATGAATCAAATTATTTCTTTTAACAATGTCAACAGAATGTTAGCATATGCATTGGCTTAACGAGCAACATTTGTTGATAATATAATCATAGATACGTTTAAGAATACACATGGCAATATCTTCGCCAGGAATACACGATTTACATTGTTTTCGCCTCCATATTTATATATTTAGTTTTTTTTTTCTGCGTAAGTCATCTGTCTGTTTTGCTACCGCTGTTACCACACTGATTCCTCGGTTCCTGGTGTCTTCCACTACCACAGACAACCTCGAAATTCCTTTGTACTCATAATGACGAGGATGCAAAGGGGATGATGAGAGGCGAGATGATGATGATAAAAGTAGTAAAGACAATGATGGGCGACGGAAATATTATGACAAATTATAAATGATGGTGAATGTTGGAAAAATATTGATAGTAAAGAAAAAATAAAAGATGATAATGATGGATGTAAAGATCATACAAGCAGTAGAGGTTATGGTGATGAATATAGTAAAGATAATAATCACAGTGATGATAATGAAAAGAAATGCAAAAAAAGTGATTAGTACAGAATAATAATGATGGAATAGATAAAAATGATAAGTATGTACAGATGACAACAGGAGAAAATAAGATTGAAATAATGATGAGAAAGGTATGATGAAAATGATGAGAAAAGTATGATGAAAATGATGAGGAAGGTATGATGAAAATGATGAGGAAGGTATGATGAAAATGATGAGGAAGGTATCATGCAAAATGTGAAGAAAGTACTATGGCAAAGAAGGCAACTGAGAATAACTTTACGACTACAAACACAAAGACAACATGAAGAAAAAAAATCACGTTTATGTACATAATATCACTGGCCCCACAGTAATCTACCCTTCCGCATCCAAGCACGCCATTTCCATAGGCTGTAGCCTGGAAGGTTCCCAGACGTCAGTAGCTGCTAGAATTCGTCTGTATTCCCGTGTAATGCCGTGCGGCTGTGGCCGGGACCAGGGGGTGGGGGGTTTGGCCATTACATACCTCAGCAGGCATGTATCTGTAATCTATTCAGTACATCAATATTCCCCGGGTGGGAGCCCAAGGGCTGGTCTTGCAACTGCATCTGCATATGTCATAAAACTTTAATGGGCAAGAGTTCAACTCTACCAAGCGTCTGATACATATTCTAACAATAATTGGCATTAAATTACTTTCACCAACTTTTGCTCCAGCCAAGTCTGAAGTTGTAGTCTAAAGTTAGAAGCATTTCATACATTTGTAATGAAGTGCTCGGTTTTACAATACCAAAAGGAGATCCTGAACTATATTGCCACAAGAATTCCGATAACCTCTTCTGCTTACAAAATTGTATAAAATCAAAATAATTTTCCGATAGTTAACATGCTCACAATGGTTTACTTATATTAACAACGTTACGTTGATTGCAAATACATTATGTTCAAGTATTCCATATCTTTCGGTATGTGTATTACAACAGAAGTATGAACAAACTGTTCTTTATAAAGGAACCCTCACTATAAACGGAACAGATTCTAGAAGTCAGCGAAGTAAAGTATTAAGAATAAAAGAAAATGAGAAGGAGGAAAAGGAGGAGGAGGAGGAGGAGGAGGAGGACGACGACGACGACGACGACGACGACGACGAAGAGGGGGAGGAGGAGGAGGAGGAGGAAGAGAAGGAGTACATGAAAAATACTGATATTCTTCTTTCAAAGTGGATGAGATAAGGACTGAACAGAGAACTGACTTACGATGACCATGACACAACGAAGCAAAATAGTTTCCTTTGATACAAACCGCCTCAGAGCCTGTGTAAACCTCTGCGACTCCCACACAGTAGCAGCCACAGGCCAGACGACCTAAAGCCTCATCATCCCTTCCGAAATGAATATACATATAAAGAAATTACCCACTGTGGTATGACAGACTTATGCTGTAAATATTGAGGAGAGCCACCTATGCACCGTCGCAAGGCCAAGGTAGGACGAACGTTGAAGATAAAACTCTACGGTCCTCCAACACGGCTGCCTGCCACCTTGGGAAAAAATGAATGAATAAAAGGTAATTACCCACCAAAAAATAATCGCCTCTTGTGAACAATAAAACTACAATAAAGTTAACTTTCCAAAAACTTTGCTTCTTAAAGGGATGAAAAGAGAAAATTGGAAACTTTAAAACAGCCTTATCCATTGTGAAAATGGTATCTTTAAAATTTACAAAAGCCTAGCTTATTGTGAAAAAGAGAATTATTATAAGATATTCTAAATAAATTACACCGTAAGTTTATAAAAGCCTTGCCTACTCTCAGATATATGGAATTATAGTAATACATTGTAAATCACCAAAGTCATGCATATTGTGCAACATAAGCGGTAGAAAATCAGAGTAACCTTACAAAAGCTTTAACTCCTGTTAGAAACAGAACTAAATCTACACTAATTTTACAAAAGCCTTTTCTGTTTCGAACATTAAAACTATAACAGCTGGAACTTTACGGCCGTCTTGTTTCCTCTGAATAACAGAAGTAAATTAACTTTATCAAAACGTCTGCGTCTTTGGTGAAAACAGAAGAAAAAAATATTAAAAATCCCTTGCCTCTTAGAGAAGATTAAAGCATAATAAAAGTAGAATTCCCACAAAACCACTGCATTTGTGGTTAAGAGCTGAGGTATATATCCTGTGGCAAGACAAGAAACTTCAGTGGGGAGGGTCACGCATGAGACACCAAGGAATATGACATCGACCTGTAAAAAACACACACACACACACAAACACACACACACACACACACACACACACACACACAAACACACACACACACACACACACA
>JAYMFT010039733.1:0-15665 GCA_038088735.1 Panulirus argus | reverse complement strand
GTCACCACACAGACGAGGCTGAGCGATGATCCCTCCTCGATGTACAGCTCCCGAGGCCCCTGGATCTCCACCCGCAGGTCCCCTGAGGAGGCAAGGGCAAAGGCGGGCGCGTCAATAGCTGGGGTTGGGTGGGGGGGGGGAACATAGATGGAATGAGGGAGGGAAGGAGAAAGAGTGGGAGGGACGATGTCCGGAATGCATAGGAAGGACAAGTAACAAGAGACTTGATGGTCCATGACGATATCATCAGCCCGAAGCCGGTAAAATATCCTATCTTATTAGTCATAGAGACGGGACAGTGGAGCGGCAGGATAGTCAAGTACCAGGATAGTAAACCGGCCGGCACTTCCCCAGACACCACTCCCTCCAGCAGCAACAGACGGCAGGAAGGGGGAGGAGCGCCACCATGAAGTACTGCCACGGAAATTTTGTATCAAAGTGAGGAACAGAAGTCGTATATTATGTACAGCTGGAGCGGCGGACCCTGGCGGAAGAGAGTGAAATCTGAGCTGAGGGAGAGTGGAGAGAGAGAGAGGAAGGCAAAATAAAAGGAGAGAGAAGGAAAGTTAAGCTTACGTGCGGAAGAGGAGAGGAAACTAGGCCTGCAAGGTGCGGGAGCAATGAGGAGGAGTGGGAATCAGAGGGAAGGTAGGGAGGGAGTCCTGAGGGAAGACAGAGGAAGAAAGACAGATATATGGTGTACATCATCATCCCGGCCGGTTGCAGCCGCTTCAACAGCCACCGAGGATTCCCGAGGTTAACAGGAAGCCAGACCATCGTCGTGTTAAGGATGATGGAACAGGTTTGTATAGCGTTACGCACAGACACACACTCACCACTTAAAGAAGCACAAGGGACTAATTGTGGACGCTCAGATGAGGGCAGCAAGAATGATACCAGAATTAGGAGGGCTGAATTAAAGGTTAGAGGCTTCAGATATGTCCGCAATTGAAGAGAGAAGAGTAAGAGGTGGCCTGATTACGGTAACGTTTAAGCTTTTAAATCAGTTTGATGTCGTAGACAGCAAACAGTCCTTCGGAAGATGCAAAGACAGAACTACCAGATGCCATTGAATGAGATTAAGCGAGAAACTTGTTGGAAAAGATGTAGATAAGTACTTTTGTAATATAACTGTGGTAGATTTAATGGATAAACTGAGTCAGCGAACTGTAAATGTGGACAGCACACAGAAGTGTAAACAGTTATATGATGCAAGAGTAAGTTCAAGAGATGGAATGCCGTAAGTGTACAGGTCCCTCCCCGTGCAATACAAACAGATGATTACATCAAGAGCAAGAGTTCAACGAGAGATGTTCAACGAAAGAACTATTGTTCTTTCTATTTATTTGTTAGAGACTACTGTTATACGTGATCTCTTCCCTCGGAGAACGAGTCTGGCTACAGCGTTTCAGTGCCACAGGGAATTCAGAAAGGTCACTCGTTAAAAACAATTCTAGATCAAAGGCGAAGATCTGTAATTCAAAGTACAAAATAACGAAAATAATTCAAATTGACGAGCGAGGAACCTGGTGACGGGTGGCGATGAGGGAAAACTCTTTACAGAGTTTTCTGTCCGACTGTTGCATACAATCATCTACCCTTTGAGTGATTTTGGCCCCTGAGCTGCAGGAAATTTAGAAAAAAGTGAGAAAAAATGAATATGAGACTGGAAAAAAAGAGACATTGTAAACTGAAAAGAAAAAGAATCATAAAAGAATACGAAGAGGCGACCACGCATCCCTGTGGCTTGACTGTGAGCAGACACCGCGTATGTGGCTCTATTTTCCTTCTATAGGAACTTCTGCATCGACTATCTCTATGACATGTAAGACTGAACGAGAGAAGGTCTACTGGAGAGACTGTGAGTATTTGAATTACTTACAAAACATCTACCAAGCAGTCAGTGGTACACCAGCGAAAAGGTATTTCGAAAATACTGTCATCAAGAGCAATGTAGGTAGACTTGTTAAAGCTCTGTCAACATTGCCATAGATGTCTGCACAAGTCTAAATTCTTGCGAGTGATCGTAGGCGATCAGTCAGTTACGAGTAAATAGGAGTCGCTGAGAAAGTCACAACAGCAAGATAGTCTTGAGGAAAAGCAATCTTATAGAAAAAAAAAAGGTAAAATAAGATCTAGATCGGTTTGAGTCGACAGAAGAGCTGCAATCAGCGTGAGTGAACTGTGCAATGAACCCAGCGAGTGTGGTTGACCCAGCAAAAGACGTCAATCGTGGAACGTCTCTTCCATGGCGTTGAAGAAGAGGACACGAAGAGCAAGTATCCAGGTTCATGGAATTCATAGAGGAGCAGCTTAAGACGATGCAAGATATTAGGCGGAAAATTATGCTAGACGTACTGAAGGAGGCAACTCGGTTCAAGAGGAGAAGATCATTAAGGCTCGAGTCAGTCATTGAAAATGAAACCTGAAACAACGACCCCAAAATCACTTTCTTTCAGACGAAGGAGGGAGGAGAAAAACCTGTTGGTTTTAGAGACACCAAAGTTGAGAAGAAGAAGAAGAAGAAGGAAATATATATATATATATATATATATATATATATATATATATAAGTCGATAGAAAAATTAAGGAAATACAGATCTAGATGCATTTGAGGAGAGAGAGAGAGTTTCTAAATGTAAGTGGTAAAAAGTGTCTATGTCGGAATTTACTGGTAAGTATGTGTATGAGTGCATCCATATGCATGCGAATGATCTTGGATGAGACAGTGAGTGCTTTGGGTAGTGTGATATGAAGGTCACTGCAAGAGGGAAATATTCGCTTCCAAAAAGAGTGAACCATATTCCTGACAGAATTCCTCTTACCTCTTCACAGGAACTCCCCATAAAAATGAGAGGAGTCCCCCTGACAATAGGTCGATTCAGCCTCGCTGATACCTAATGGAAATCTAATTCTTATTCTCCACGAGCGTTCCTTATTAGTGAGTGTGTTCAGGAAGTATGATGCGAGATAGAAACTGCCAGAGAGCAGTCAGCAGGAAGGAAGGGAAGAATGAGTAAAAAAAGAAGTTTATAGAGAAAGTAAGATACAGATGAAGAGAAGGAGAGAGAGAGAGAAGGAGAGAAGAGAGACAGAGAGACAGACAGACTGACAGACAGACAGAAAGACAGAAAGACAGACAGAGAGAAAGACAGACAGACAGACAGACAGACAGACAAACAGACAGATAGACGGAGAAAGAGCCCACTACGGGGAAGCAACGAAGACTTTTAGCAACGCTATCAAGGACAATAGACACTTGCAGATGGGAGGCAACTGAAAGAAAGGTGCGGACATATCAACATACAGAGAGGCAGAAAAATACATAGAAACACAGGAAGAGACATAGACATCCAGAAACGCACATATGAGCACAGATAAATAGGAAAGCACACACACACACACACACACACTTGAAACCACAAAATCATCTACTTGGAAAGCAAAATCGAGAATGGTATGGTAAATGAAGTAAATATAAAAAAAAAAGATAACGCAGATAGTCAAGCAAGCTGCAGGCCAGTACGAACAGCAATGAGTTGATGAATCAGGTCATACTAGTTAATGAGGACCCACCGTCCTTGGTCGATGCTGTGTTGTTGGCCACGAACACCTTGGTCTTGGTGACGGTGCTGGGAGCCCCAGGATCTGTACGTGGGAGACACGGGAACAACATTGGCTAAAAGTAATATTACCCTCAGTATAATGCACTTCTCAAATATAGATACAAAATGCGATACCTTTGTGTGTAATATATATATATATATATATATATATATATATATATATTATTATTGTAGTGGAATGCTATTATTTTTCACGTAATGTGTACATTTGACATTAACAATATATCATATATAAGCAAAGTAATTTGTAATCCTTCAAAGGCAGGTTCTTGTTCATTCCTTCATGAATAATTCTTCCATGCATGAAAAAATGTAACACAATTTTTTCCTCTCGGTAAAAACCTAAGTGTTGTCTTTAGTGGGGAAAATCACTAGAATTCTAAGAATTGCAGTATAACTCAGTATATGTCCCTCCACATTATCACTCACCATCATGTTCACTAAGTAGGAAGATGACACCAAACACATCTTCACTACAGCCTCGTTAAACTTAAGTTCACTTCGCCTGCGTGAAACACATCTTCACTACATCGTCATCTTCAATGATCTCTCGACATTACTGAACTTTTACTTAACCCTTAGAGTCAGAAAATACGTGTTCACTACACCCTGGCGTTTGATCTGTTCTGCAAGGGTCAGGTCAACGACCAGGGTTAGGATGCTGATCGTTAAAGAGGAAATATGAAAGAATATAATGAAAACAAAATGAGAATTCCTCCTCCTCTAGAGAATAATAGAAGTGAATATTCAAAATTTACTCATACGTTCGTCTTTGTGTTTCCAGTATTTCGGTACACGGCTTTAATACCATCCTGTGTATTCAAATGTTTGACGCCTTTTTATCTTTCTGTTAATACGACTGTTTTCTGTAACTATGAATGCGTGTCTGTCTGTCTGTTTATGTCTACGTAACTGTATCTGTTGCTCTGTATATGTCCGTTGCGTCTACCTTTAATGAAAACATATCTGTATACTCTCTCGCTTGTAGGTTGTGATTGGCGCCAGGGACAAGGCGTCTCCCTCCTGCAAAACCAAGTCTTATGACGACTGTGTCGGCTTCTTCCCTACTCGTGATGTGGCTTGGCTTTTTATCTAGTTTCCCTATGATAGGTTGTCCAATCGCCTGGATCACCTGGCGGAAGAATCTAATTTTCTCATCTGTCTCTCTTTTTGACTCTCATATCAAACTTTTTCTTTTAAGTAAACCTTGAAAAAGTTAAGAATATTTTTTTCTTTTTTTTTTCCACGTCCGCCGGAGGTGCTATTCAGATCTCACGCGCGGGTCCAGCAGACAGAAAGCTCTCCAGAGTGACTCAGAGTCAAAATTATCTCACGAAATTTCATTAGTGTGCATTTCCATCTTGAATTTTACCTAAATGTACGACGAAAATTAACCAGTATATGAGGGAGTGCTGAATTATCGCATTCCCTTGACTTCACATATCATGGCTATACGTATTTCCGTGACTTCATATGACATGGACACTTTGCCTTAACTTTACATAGATGTATAGATTCCCTTGTCAGATAACATGGGGACATTCCTTTGAATTTACAAAACATTGGCATATTCCCTTGACTTCACGTAACATAGATATCTTCTCATGACATCACATGACATGGAGACATCCTGTGGACATCACATGACTTAGGTATATCCTCTAAACTTCACATTAACATAGGCATGCTAAAAGTTATGGTTCCCATGCTCTCATAAAACATCTCATAAGCAACGAATTAGAACATTTTTTCCCAATAAAAACATCATACATTATTAATTGGACGTCTTGCCCCGTGATTTACGCTGGTGTCAACTGCGTTCGACTTGCAGATGAGCTGTACGGAAACCTATATATCAAGAGAAGTAAAATTAATGTACCTCCGGAACGTTTACACGCGTAAAGCTTTACTATCTTACTTCTTACTTTCAGTGTCTTCATTGAATACGGGTCCCTCGTTCACTTTGCCCTTAATATTCTTCTTTCTTTTCTTTAAACGTTAGCATTAGTTATGTTGAAACCATAAAGTTAACATATTCATTTTTCAACCTGTTTTCTCAAATTGCTGAAAAAATGACAATTCTGGAACAAATTTAATCGTCATAATTACCTTACGTTAATGTGTGACGCAAATGGAAAATGGAAGGTCATATGTCAAGCATCTTAGCCATCATATTACGTGTAGGAAAAAATGTCTTTGATAAAAGGGTAAATTATATTTGATTTTTTGGTGGTCAGACAAGCAACTTCTGCCGGAAGGTCATGTGACGTCATGCCATATCTGGCTTGACCTCCTTTGCTTTTCTGTTCCAGATCTAAAAGCGAATACATTATCCTTTTGCATCTTAGGAGGACACAGTTTCATTTATTGCTTCTATCATCGATTTAGATAAAGCAGTTGTCTGCAGAACGGTTATAAATTATGATAATTACTTATCTTTAGAAATTGTGATCTGCATAAATGTCATCCTTCAGTTGTATTGTGTCACTGTCGTTAAAAACGTCTGATTAATTAAGAGATTACATATAATTAGAGACAGTGGAAACCCCCTAAGAGTTTCTTCTCATTATTTAGCTAATTCTTATCATCTGGCATATCATATGTGTTCGGAGAGATTGTGTTTAACAAGGTTTGTGTGTGTGTGTGTATGATTGTCATTTTGTGTTGGGGGAGAAAGAGTTTTACATTCATTTTGCCTTGTATCTTAATCTTGAATATGTGTATTTGATTTTACTTCTACACACACACACACACACACACACACACACACACTCACACACCGGCCTGAGCCAAGTCTCCAGTTATCAACCAGCCCCAATGGGGGGATACTCTTTATATATATATATATATATATATATATATATATATATATATATATATATATAATTTTCTTGTCTGTCTATCGATCAATCAATACATCTATCTATCCACCCATATCTATACACCTGTCTATCTACGTAGAATTAATTCCACTCCCACAAGCACAGGGGTGGATCAAGTACACACAGACAAGCACATTTTGTGGGCAGTACCCGAGCGGAGTCGAGTTCCCAGCCCCTACTTAACAAGTCATAATTACAGGTAATATTTCTAACGTAAGAGGATATTAGAGTAAGGTAATGGCTCTTACCATGAGCGCGAACTCAATTTCATGAGAAAATTTCAGCTCCGGCGAGTAGATTAGACTTTCGTGCATCAATTAAGACAACAAAGAGCTTCAAGAGCTGCCAGGGAGAGGGAGGAAAAAAGCGAGTCACAAAGGATAAGCCAAAAAGACGACAATGAACAAGACAGGTCGGGGAAAGACATGAGGAAAAAAAATCTCTATCAGAAACGTGCTCTCTCCTCTCTCCAGACCCTCTCTCAAATGATCAAACGATTGAGACTGGTGTGCGTGTCATGTGTGTATATATATATATATATATATATATATATCTTGACTTGGATGGAATTATACACACCATCTTCCACTAACCCTTCTAGATACCACCCCGTCGCTCTCACTTCCACTGTCTCTAAACTCTACAAAATCTTCTTTCTCATTTTCTTGAACACTGACTCTCAGTCCCTTTTCTCAGACCACCAAAGAGGCTCTCGAGGCGCAATATCTGATACTTCTTGTTCAGCCATCGACACCTCCAGAACATTTGACAAAGCATAGCATAAGTCTTTGCTTTCCGGGCTTCCTTCCTTCCCTTTGCTTTTCCGCTTCTCAGTATTCTCTGATGCACAGTTATCGTTCCAGTCGTTCCATCACGGTAGTCAACAGTGGCGTACCTCAGGGTTCTGGCCTATCCCCTACCCTCCTTCTTCTCTTCATAAGCGACCGTCTTTCTCCAAGCTCTCTGGTCCTATTCACTCTTACGCTGACTGCAATTCACTCTCGTTCCCCTCTTCACTCCAGTCAACCTTCTTTCTGTCGTACTGAATACGTTTCCTCTCTTATTTTGGAGCTGTGCAGCATCTCGGAATGGGCGAGCGGTAACCTGGTTCAATTCACGAGTAAGAAAAAACAATTTCTACATATCTCTCTCTCGCTGAATATCACTCATTATCTGCCATCAAATTTTGAAATACTCCAGTTCAGCCCTGGAATAACATAAGCACATGTTTGGTATAATCATATCCTATAGTCTGTCATGATTCTATTCGTGATTAGTATAATCTGACCTCATGAATTATAATTATTATTTCGAATTAAAAGAAGTGCTTTAACCACCTACTCTTACCTTAATAGCAGAGTTGCAGATAACTTACCATATTAGCTAGATATCTTTACGAATACTTCTGTTACTAGACGTATTGAGAGAGAGAGAGAAAGAGAGAGAGAAAGAGAGAGAGGGAGAGAGAGGAAACGGTTCTAGATTTTCGAGACAGTGCTCACCTCAAGCGACGACGTAATGTTCTGGAACTGCGAGGATGAAAGTCTTCTTCGGGGAAGAGCCGGGGACTTTACCGTCATTTGACGACGACGGGGACTCACCACGACTCAGCAGGACTCAGGCGGCTCCATGTGAGCCTTGAAGGTGACGTGCTGGGCGAGGCTAGATTCCGTGTCGACCTGACACTCGAGACTCACCAGGACCTACTAGGACTCAGGGGCTTTACCAAGTCTCACCAGGACTCACCAAGAATCAGCAGGACTCATCAGGATCCAGGGGACTCATCATGACTCAGGGGACTCAGCAGGACTCAGGGGACTCACCGTGGACCTTGAGGGTGACGTGCCTGGAGAGTTTTGGTTCGGTGTTCACTTGACACTCGTAGACTCCGGCGTCCCTGAGCTGGGCGTACCGTACCACCAGCGTCCACTCCTCGCTCCCCTCAGCGTGCACCATCCGGTAGTGAGACAGGCGATCAGAACGACCACACTCGCACGAGTCAGGGTATGGCAACTTGTCGACAGGTACAAGTCAGGACATGGCAACTTGTCAAAGCGTACGGGGATGATATGGGAAGCTGTCAGCTGATACAAGTCAGGGTATGGTAATGTGTCAACTGTATAGATATGGGAACAAATCAGGATGCGAAATGTCTCAACAGATACAAATCAGGATATATATATATATATATATGTATATATATATATATATATATTGAAGCAAGAGAACCTTTTCCGTCTGGCAGCATAAAATATTCACCAAAAGGTTCAATCGCTAGAGGAATGACACATTCAATCCGAGAGGGTTATACGGACATATCCTTTAATACCGCGTCTGAACCATCCCTGCGGCACAGATCCAAGAAGACTGGATCCTTCCGTACCTTTGGTCAAGCCGGAGGGCCAGACCGCTCGCCAGGATATCAGTTATGCATAGGATCTTGGCCCTGCCCATCAGCTGTGCCAGGCAGGCACACACACACACACACGCGCGCACACACACACGCCCACACGTCGAAGGACTCTCTCTCCCAACATGCACAGGCGATCTATTAAGATGGTTGTCTCTCATGGCGGACTGGATGCTCCTTGGGCCTGCCAGAGACCACCATGGTCCGTCCGGCACTTTACAGTAACATGTTCGTGGTGGGACGACTCAATTGACGCCACGACTATGGCAGTACGACCCTGGATGACATCAGACATAATTACCTGTAATTTTTGGTACTTTTCTCAGGAAAATAGATTTTCTTGTACACCTCAGTATATAGACATTTTTACACACTGAATACGAATCGGGGGTTGAAATATTGTTTAAGATTCACCTGTGGTCACTACTCTCATAGTGGCTTCGTAAATCATTCCAGCCAAGTCACAGAGTGTTAATGAATCCTCGGCAAATTCCATAATCTGGAGGCTGTTGGTTCGACTCTCACCGGAGTATGTGACCCGCTGCCTCACCCAGCTGTGAGTGGGCGTGTAATCTGTGAGTGTGACGTCTTACGTAATGTTTGTCACGTGACCACGTACTGGATTGCAGGATATGAATCAGGTGTGTTTTGACCACGCCAACCCAGCCCCTGACGACTGGTGAGGAGACCTCGGCGAAGATAAATGAATTAGCATAAGTAATAGATGAAAATATAGATGTAATAATGTTAATATACTTTTCATTTTTCATGTAGATTGAATTCTCTTCCATTATCATACTTTCTTGCTACGTATGAGAAGTGAAGTTCAAAAACGTGTTACGACATGATGAGATTAGAAGCATTACCATCTCTCAGAGAGATGTCTCTTCCTCCTCCTCCTGCCCGCGTCTATGACGCGGGTCTCTGCCACTACGTAACTGTCCCCCAGCCGCACAGGAACTCCCCTCCCCACACACCTTGACGTCTCCCAAGGCACTTCTCTACTCAGACGATTTTTTGGTTTATTTTTAGTCGAGTTTTCTTATCTGAGCAGGACAGACTACGAGAAGATTACTAGGGATGAATTCAGCAAATTATTTTCTCTGGAGGAATCATCATAAACAGTAGACTATGTCAACCTCTGCAGGATTTTAGTTACATAACTCAGGATAAGGGAGACTAATGACGACGCCCTGACAAATCACTTTAGCTCCTTTAATCCTCGACAGTCGGGGTAAACAACCTTATCTTAATCTTTTTCCCCTGTCTTGCGTCTCTGAGGGACATCTTTTTCCTCCTTGTTTCCTCAAATGATGACTACCTAGTGCTCCTGGAGGACAGCTTCTGATGAAACCATACGGTGAGTGGTATCCTAAAAGTATTATCACCGAAAATCACTGGATACAGTCGAGATGGTGTGACTCTCCTATTTCTGTATCTAATCATAGAAACGATCGTAGTAATTCATATTTCCCCATTGTAATACTGTATCATCAAAGCGAAATTACTAGGAGCCAGTCTTTTCTTTTTCCTTTTTTCATATCACAGACGTATCCACAGTCACGAGGTAGCCTTTAGAATTTAGATGGGTTTTGTTTTTCACAAATACATGAGCTTCATTCTAAATAAGTAACTATCTTTAGAAATTTAGAAATGCCAAAAGATAGATAAATAGATAAAAGAGGGGTCGTTCAAAAAGAAATGTTAATCAATAGTGAAAGCAATAGTTTTCATAACAGAAAAGGCTTAGAAATCATCTTTGCTTTCTCGTATTGCTGCCTAATTCTGTTCTATACTCTCTGATCACACATTCGAATTTGGGTCCTGTGCCCAAGAGCAGGTGGAAACACCCCGCCCGTGACTTTAACTCAGTGTTCTCTCGACCTCTGCACGCCCACCCAACTCTTCCGCATGTGCGTGTTGACACTTGTAAACATCCTGCAAGAGAAACATCTCGGGTTATCAAGGATTGCGATGGGTCTGTGATTTTCCATCATCCACAAGATGAGCCTTGGATGCGACAGATCTGGCGGGGCAACGAGTGTATCACGCCACAATAGCTTTGGAAACGAGGTGGTCGGATGTTCGTCATCTGCCTATCCTCTGCTGGTGGTGGTGGTGGGAAGATTTGGTCAGCGGTTCTCTTGCATCTTTGGCGAGACAGATCATCTTTATAGTGTTGATGCCACTGATGTTGGATCCTGAACCTCGCATATGCATTTCTACACCGAGTCGAACTTTTACACTTGGTAGATTCTTTTCTTTTTTTTTTTAATGTCGCAGGAACAGTTTTGTGGCAAACTTATAACCTTTATAGTTCATGATTGTGACAGTTACCAGGTGAACGAGGACAACTATGTCTATAGCAACTTCCTTGTCTGTTCACGTACATATGTGGAGGATCCCTGTGTTAATACTGCACTATATCATACGCGTCTTTGCTTCGTTTTGCGTAATCAGGACAAATGATGACTCTCCTTCGTTGTAATTTCTTTATCACTGGAAAACATTCAGTTATCTCTCACTCTTTTACAGTCTCTGGAACAACTGTACTGAGCTCTGACGATACAAAGTCAGCCATGACCCTCATATTATCTCCCAACACAAAGTAGATCTGCCATTCATCATAAAGTTTCGCATCTCAACTTGTTTACCGGAAATTTCCTTGGAAAAGCATCCAAGAAACTGGATATCGACGATCGCTCGCCTTTATTTCAAGGAGATCACAAAAATCCAGGCATCACAAGGGAAACGAGAAGGGATTTATAACACTAAGGTCCAACAGGCGAGACTTTAAGGTTAGGGGGCATTACGACCGGAGTGGAGGGGAAGCAAGTCGGGTTCCTTCTGTGGCGGGAGGCGAGGCAGCTGGAGATGAAAGGGGACAGCCATTAGTAATGGCTCAAGCTAAGGAGGCGATGGGAGGAACTACTCAGAACCTCTGGCACAAGAAGGGGTCGCGCCGAGGCGTAGGAGCAAGAGGGTGAGAGATGCCTAGAACTCCTGGTAGTGGTGGTTACGGGGTAATATAGGGAGGGAACAAGGAGATGGCAGGTACCTGGAACCTCTGGTCGGCGGAGTAGGTGTGGTGGCCGGCCGTCAGGATGTGCAGGTCTCGGCTTCTCAGCCACGTCACCTGCGGAGGAGACATAGATGCTGAGGAAGAGATGGGAGGGTACGCCCAGTCATGTACATATGCTCGCAACACACACACACACATACACACGCACGATACATCAACTGGAAAGAATGATCATGTATTGTTAGATTTTCATCATTTGATAAATTACATGAAATGGGCAGCAGTGAAACATGACTCAAAGAGGATATAAAATCGTGGATATTGTACAGAATTCAATGCTTTTTATGTTGCATTTATTTGAAATGGAGTCATATAGCCAAGAACCAGGGCATTGTGGTGGAAGGATGTGTGAACTTTACAAAGGTGGAGCAGGAACATAAAGATGATGAAAAACGGTTGCAACAGTGAAAGATAATGCCAAAGAGCGGAGGAGCTTAACGATGTGATGTGCATAAAACACAGGCGGCGCCTCGACCAGCCGGCATGTGGAAGGCTTTAGAAAGAAAATAGTACATCAAAAAGAATAGAAAAGGAGGAAGAAAGAAACTTAGAAAAGAATATAACAGACGAAGGCTGGAGACAGTACGACACGTAGTCCCTAACCTGGCACCAGAATTCCACCTTAGGAGAACAGGGAAGAAGACAAGCTATCTGCTGACATATATTAAAGACGTATTCAAGTATCATGTGTGGATAAGAAAATATTTAGCAAGCTGCTCATATCCGACTAGTTTGATGAAGACAACACTCAAGGTGTTCGAATGATACGACAATGTAACAGACGAAGGTTTGAAATTATGCATTAAGTTGATAGAAAAGATGTCAAAAAGTCCCATCCTAATTAAGCGTAATGAATGAATAGAATAACTTTGTCAACGACTGACAACATAATGGTGACATCTTACGAAGTCCGAACAGGGAGAGAGGTTAGAAGTGAAGTAAATGTCAAGATATCCAGGGCGTGTGTCATGACCAGGGAGAAGTTGGAATCCAAAGAACCCATTGAAGAGACTGTGCCGCAGGACATGGCAATGAGCGGTGTGATCATGAGAACTTTCAAAATGAGTGTAGAGGGTTTATGATGAAAGTCTTCACGATACATGAAAGAAGCAAAACATGATACTGATCCGCCATACGGACTCTGGCTAAGCAAATAAAGACTTAAAGAACTTGAACTATTCAAAAGGAGAGAGCGACATAGGGCTTTACACACGCGGCATAGAATATCCGAGTTTGCAAATACTTCACAAAAGGGAAGAACCAGAGTAATTCCATCTTCCAGTATTCCTGGAGGAGGATACGTCAAAAAAAAAAAAAAAAAAGGGGGGGGGGGGGCACAAAAAAAAAGTAGTCGCGAGCCTGGCAAGGGAGATGTTGAGGCTCGTCAGCGTTTTGCCCAGCGAGACCGGGAGTTGAGGAGGAGTCGCCGCTTGAAACGCTCAGAAAAAGGAAAAAAGAAAACGTCAGACAAGTTGCGGATCAGTCCGGCTGGAGTCGGCCGATGCGCAAAGTGTGATATCGCTGTTCAGAACAACATCGTGAATCTCTCTCTCTCTCTCTCTCAACCCTTTCTTTCCCCACGCCTTTCCCATTCACTCAGCGTCTAACTTTCACGACCTCTCCCTCTCACTTCTGTCTTGACGAACCATCCATCTAACCTTCCTCCCAACAGCCTGACTAGTTCACCAGAAAAAGATTAATAACGTCTAGAAGACCTCTATGTGCGTCTATTATTACCAAGACTTTCCTCAAGAACATTGGAATTAAGAATGAGAATGTATAAATCGTCAGGACATTCCACGGGAAGGTGGACACTCGGCAGGGGTTGAAGGGCGAACAAAGGCATGCATGACAACACGAGGCCAGGGATCAGGCCAGGCCACAGGGCACAGCGGATGTAGGAACTGTACTCGCTCATGGGGGATAAGTGTTTGCATCCCTCTCACGCAGCATACTCGCAGGGATTGGTTAGTGAAGCGCCGAGCGTTGTGAGAGCCCGTGATGGTGGCGGCGGCCATGGCGATTGTACTGATGGTGATGTCGATGGCAAATGGGTAGTTAAGAGAGCTGTACTATATACGTGTTGGCTGTGTGGGCGGGTTGAGGTTGAAGTGGAGGGGGCAGTTGATGAGCGGGTTGATGGTATCAGCAGTTGTCAGTGATGGAGGAGGAAGAACAGAGAGAGAGAGAGAGATAGAGAGAGAGAGAGAGAGAGAGGGGCAGAGGGAGAACGTGTTCATCGGTTCTCCGAAACTACCCGCCGCTTCCCTAAAGCAACATGGACATAAACCATCTTGCACACCAGGCTTCACTACTCCCCCCCCCCTTCCACCCCCCCCCCACCACCACCACCACCACCGCCTCAAGCGCCGCTCGCCACACTTGAACCAAAATTACATTATGTGCAAAGCGCCCTCCTCCTCCTCCTCTTCCTCCTCCTCCAACACCACCAACACTAGCACCTGCAACATCCTCCCGCCCCACCTGATCCTCCACATCAACTGCACCACAACATGGGGGGACGGGGAGTGGTGGTGGTGGTGATAGTCCGCTGGTGCTTCGCTTCGTATGTCCAACACAGGAGTCAACCACTGGACCATCACCTCACGACTGAGGGAGGGAGGTTGCTAATCCCTTTCAACTCCCATACAAGGAAGATGATCCTCTCTTCTACTGCAGCAGTTCGTATATATAATATATATATATATATATATATATATATATATATATATATAGTCTGTCACAGTCTGTGAGCAAAAATCTAGGCCTCACTTCCTGCGTAAATGTACTGCAGCGTTTACATAGCTCTGATGCCTCTCTCCCTTTCCTGCCAACTGTAAAACACCTGATGTTATTTATACAAACAAACACGAGTGCCTTCTCTGTATAACAGGCAGCCAGAGTTGGGATTATACAAGTATATATGATAAAGAAAAAAAAAACATTTCCAAAGAGTAATTGTATGTGAAGTGTGCCACCACTTGGCCTGGCATAGACTGGCGTCATAGTGACCGTGTAGACTGGGGTCATCAAAGTCTCTCCTCGACTTCTTCCTTTTCATATATAAGGACAGGCAGTGTGTACTTGACAGTGAAGTGAACACCCTCGAGACCACATTCTTTAATGCAGTTGTCTCAACCTGTGTATGGTGTACGGCCTTCACAGAGACACTGCCTGCCCTCCACAGTGCTCAAAGAGGCTCTCGTTTTGTTGTCCGATGAATATACGTGAAGAAGATCAACAACCACTGTGGTTGTGGACGGCCCTGCCTCCTCCGAACATACACTCACTAGACGTAGCTGGTCTAATATGAATGGTTTTCTCTTGGTGTTCTCCAGCTCACACTACCGTCTCCATCCAAGGCAGATGGGAGGTGACCCTTTCATCTCTATACACCAAAGGACTCTCGCACTTGTACACTATCAGGGGTATAAGGTCTCCAACACGTTACATGTGACGAAATCCCACTGCAGATGGAGGTTTAAATCGGATAAACACGTGCATAGCGAACCTCTGTAAGACAAGATCGTTGCGTTGATCGGAATTCTTAGTGAAAGAAGAAGTAGTGAGAGAGAGAGAGAGAGAGCGGGAGGGAGGGAGGGAGGGAGGGGGGGAGAGAGAGAGAGAGAGAGAGAGAGAGAGAGAGAGAGAGAGAGAGAGATAG
>JAYMFT010039722.1:0-15665 GCA_038088735.1 Panulirus argus | reverse complement strand
CACGCAGGGAATACGTGGGAAGTATTCTTTCTCCCCTATCCATATATATATATATTTTCATACATTCGCCATTTCCCGCCTTAGCGAGGTAGCGTTAAGACCAGAGGACTCAGCCTTAGAGGGAAAATCCTCACTTGGCCCCCTTCCCTGTTCCTTCCCTTGGAAAAGCAAAAACAGGAGGGGAGGATTTCCAGCCCCCCGCTCCCTACATATATATATATATATATATATATATATTGAGCCAAAAAGCAACAATAAATTTTTTGTTCCAATATCCTTCCTCAAAAATAACTCAGTGGAACAAATAAAAAGAAAAAAAAGCATGTAAACACCAGTTTTCCCACTCTTCTCTATGCCAAGTAGCAGTAACAAATGTCTTAGACCTAATGACCATGAACACAGACCAAGGTCAGCACAAACATCTGCTCAGCTCAAGAATCTGGCCAAAAGAAATAAATAATAAAAAATACAACCATGCATTTATCAAAACGTCGAGGAAACTGTTTTCGCCCTAGACCTCCATGATCCGCAAGCAAGCTAAAAACTGATTTCCATTACAACACAATACAATACTAATTAAGGTGTTTACATATATATTTGAAGCAGGTCTAAGATGCATACCTTTTAAAATCATCCAATTGTAACTTTTTCTTTTTCGTATACCTTTGACACTAACTTTAAACTAAGTTTAAAGTTGATCATTAAGACAGTTTTTTTGCAGCAGCCTAAAGGAAAGCCTGGTTGACCTTGAACAATGCTTGAATATATGGCTTTTGGCCACACAAACAATTTCCTGTCCACTGAAGTATAAACCCATCAATACCATGTGACTTAATTTTTGCTAAAAACCATGGTTGCGGAACCTTATCGAATGCTTTGGTTTCTTCGTACATGTTGATTATATCATACAAGGAAACAAGCAGATTTGTCAGACATGAATGATTTCACTGAAAACCATGATAAAAACAATTCTTTAGAGTGATGGTCCTCTAAGTGATTTACAATTCTGTCTATAATGACGGTTCTCACAAGTTTTTCAACTACAGATTTTAAGCTGATTGGACGATTATTTCTGGGCAATGACTAAAGTCTCAGGTTAATCCAGCAGTGTGGGTTAAAAAAGAAAAAATCAAAGGTGACAGAAAATGGGCAACGGAGAAAAGTCACAGCAACAGCTCTGCCAGCTGAGGAAATCAATCGCACACGTCGTGAAAACTCCTCTCATCGATGATCACACATTGTTGGTCAACTTAAGAGACTAAAGAAAGATGTAAACATACAGAACATATAGAAAAATTTCAGGAGAGTTTAAAACTCTGTCAACTTGTTCATGGCTACAAAGGAGTGGATTAACAAAGTAATCATATAAACATATTAAAAAAAATAAAAATTTCCATTCATAAAAATCTTTAACACAAATTTCTATGAGAAAAAGAAAGAGTGACATTGTTTTCTTTTAATACAAAATGAAAGAAAGCAAAAACACAAAGCAGAACTTCTGACAGCAGTTAAAATTATGTGTATGGTATACAATCATAATGCACTGAATACCCTGAATATTTTTCAGGATAATGAGACCTAAGAATAACTATATACAACAGGATTAGATATGCTGGTGATAGATCACAAATACAATCTTTTCTTTCTTTCTTTCTTTGATACTTGTTTACCATTTCTTGCATTAGAAGCATAGCACCAAGAATGAAGAAAAGTCCCTATTCACTCACATCCATATCTAGCTGTCATGTGTAGTGTGTAAGTATTATGCATATATGCTATCATTATTATATAACTCATGAATCCCTGTTTTGGGGCTCCAGCCGCTAAAAGAATGCACTATGTACAGAACAGGGAAATAATGGGCTCCCTTAGAGTGACAGAGTCCTCAACAAAACAGGCTCATTTCTATCTAGTGATGATACAGCTGTGCCGAAGCTGACTTCTCAATGCAGCATAACCACTTGTAGGCTGTATCTGGAAACATTTTTCCACACAAGATATATGGAAAGGAATAGTGAGAAGAGGCTATACATTTCAGAAAAGGAAGGGATAAGGAGACAGGATAGACTAAGGACGAGATGGGAGAATGGAGTGAATGACACTTTGAATCATCAAGGCCTGAACATACATGAGGGTGTGAAGTATGCATGGGATATAGGAAATTGGAGTGATGTAGTACACAGAGGGCGAAATACTACCAATAGTCTGAATCATGGTATATGAAGTGGGCAGGGGAATCAATGAAAGGGTTTGTGGGGTCTGGCTGTGGATAGGGTACTCTGGTTTCAGCTCAAAATACATGACAGCTAGAAAGTGGATGTGAGCAAAGAGGCAATTTCCTTGTCTCTTCCAGCTTGCTATTCAAGAAAGAGCAAAAAAGTATTTAGAAGATTATCATTCAATCCTAAGACCCCTTTGATGGAGCTTCTGTTGCGTTGAGGCTGTATTTCACAAAGGAACTGAGAAATAACAGACTCCTTTTGAGCAAGATCCTGGATGAGATTGTACTCCTAACCATCCAGTCATGGTGACACAGTCTCACACTGGGTGATTTCTTGCTCGTGTTGTAACCAACTGTAGGTGGAGTCCGGTAACATTAACAACATTATAAGTACACAGAGCACACTTAGTTTTGCTTTACACAGAACTTATTAGAAACTGCAATTACTCTTAATTCTTCCCTCTCAATCTGAGTAATCCTCAGTAATGACATGGTTAATAAAAAAGACTACCAAGTGTCATCCTGCTAAAAATACAAGAAATGGTGATGTGATACACTTAAAGAGTAAAACTATCTCTCATATCTTTCCAAATAATATCATGAAATTACTCTCTACCCAAGAGAAAAGGAGACAACATCTATCTCCCATATCTATCATAACCATACTCCTATCATATCTTCCAAGGAGGAGATACTGGCAATGCACCAAGATTAATGCCTTAAACAAGAAAACCAGTATTGTTATAAAATGTAAAACACAAGAACATCAAGTACTGCAGTCCGTCAATGGATAATCTTTATTGCATATCATTTATGATAAAAGCAATCTAACATCCAAAGTTGCCTACTGAAGGTGCTATGAGGCAAATTTCTGTACACAATTTGCCCATCTGATATGACCACTACTGTTATGGCTACTTTTATTAATAAAATACATCACACTACAAAATCCCTCATAGGTTTGCAGATTTTTTTCTTTTGAAAATCATTTCTTTCTGCATTTAGTTCTAATACAAACTAAAGAGACACATCAATGAAGTGTCTGTGATTATAAATATCCATCATATTGGAAGTTAGACTACCAGCGTCCTCTCCTTATCTTCCTGTCAGATAGTTGCCTTTCCTAGCTGACAGGTATGTAGAGTGCCTTACTGTCTAACATATCATGTGTCTACATTTTGCTGAAAAGTATGGAAAGGATGTTTTTTCATTACTTACATTCTGTATCATGACAGGTCACACACACTGACGGCATAAATACTTCTACATAAAATGAATTCTATCATAAATTCATCCCCTCCCTCTAAATTTCACAGTGAATGATAACTGTGATTGTATCCTATGGTTCACCATATCATGAATTTCAAATTAATTTTGTGATGTCGGCAAAAAAATATAGTTTTCCTTAAATGCTAATGTTGAATGATTCTCTCAACTACAATTAGTAAGTACATTTCGTTTGTATCCCAGGTAAAACATTACTTATCACAATAGTATCTTTATAAGAAGAATTAATGTGCCAGATCAAGTGTCTAATAAGTCTTTTGAAAGTTTCTTTACATTAAAAAAAAGGAAAACCCTATACTTCAGTTCCAAATTTGAAATTAAACCTTCATTATAACAAATCTTAAGTTTGATCTCCTCTCAGTGTTGACTTATGAAGATTATTTCCTGATTCTTAAAATTCACAATAAAAGTACCAGGTTACGTTAATATTGCACAGCAATGATACAAGACATGCTTAAAATATCAATAATCTTTATCAATAATTTGGACTCTTCCTTATCTATATCAAACATAAAAGTCAATGCATTTCAGCTGCTATGACCATTACTTTCTGAAGTTCCATTACAGAGATTCCTATTGTCTTCAAATCCATTACTGATACCATTAGTAACAATTCCATTTGAAATTCCATTTTCATGAGCACCATTACACTGAGGTCCTGATTTTCCAGAGAAAAATGGATGATTTCTGAAATTCTGATATTCTGGAAGTGACAGCTGCTTGTCTGACTCGGCAATGTCACTGCGAATGGCAGTTATGAGTTCATCTGCAAATTTGAAATTTGTATGACAATTCTGTCCAAGTAAAAAAAAATCTCCATAAGTACATTATATATATAAATGAGAGCCAGAGACTGGATATGTGCATATCAGGTTATTTGTCTGTTGTTCTTAATGCTACCTTATTAAAGCAGAAAAAAGACGAGTTAGGTATGACAAATACTATGCTTAGAGAGCACTAATCAAAAGGCAGATTTCTTCTGTATGAAGGAAGGTAAAGACATTAAACAGCAAGAGATGCAGGGAGAGCTCAAAGCATAGGTTAGATGATAACACAACTAGTGCAACTCTTTTCTGCTCCAGAGTAGGTTTCATAAATAAAGAGCAACGAGAAAGTTCGAGAGAGATCTGGCACTCAAAAGGGGATGATCAACAAATGAATACGTATATGGAAGACTGGTATAGTAAGGTTATGCAATGTTATGGATTAGTAAAGCCTAGACAAGAAAAGGAACAGCAAGAAAAATATTGTTAAGAAAGGCTACAGGCTTCCAGCAACCTAAACAATGAGAAATTAGGGTTCTGCTTATCCTGAAGTCTACTGATGTCTCATATAAAACTAGACTAAAGCTTACACACATCACAAAAATTTAAAATTGAACTCTAGCTTATCTATGGCTGTAACTTTCCTCTAAAACCAGAAACAAAACTTTTACTCTACTACTAAATAAATAAACTAAATTATTCATAAGATGAACACATCCTCTGCTTTAAAAACAGCTTAACCGAAGCAACAGGTCCAGAATCTCTCTCTCATTTTCCAAACAATCATAAATGCATGTTTTAAAACTTAGAAAACCTTTTCTCTCAGAGGTAGTAACCCCTGAGAACGAAAGAGATTCTTTAGGACATCCTCAAGGAAAATCATGGTTAGAGCCTTCTAACCTAGTATTTCTGGTGGGGAAGCACCACCTTCCCCCACCTGTAACAACTCTTCAAACTGCTGCTTGCTCATTTTGGGCCCTGCCTTCTGCCAATCAGAGACCATCAAAAAGATGACACCATCAACCTACTTATGGCTGTAGGGCAGCTTAGATTTTGTAGATTGCCTATATCAAACCAAGAGCAGTTGCAGTTGCTAGGGGGGAAAGGTTACACTACAAGAAACAAGAGAAGGTAGGGCAAGGTAAGAAATTCATAAGAAAATGTTCATAGTACACTATCTCAAAGAGAAAAGATTTTTCAGATTTCAAAGCATACATTTCTCTCCTATGTGTTCTGTTCTGCAAGCATGATAGCATAACTGCAAGAAATAGGAGGTTCAGAGAAAACTTTGAAATAAAATTAAACCTAAAGTGGATAAATACCTTGACTGGTAATTTAGAGGTAAACCTGAATGTCTTTCCTAAAGGAGGAATCCTCAGAGCCACACAGGGTAGGATTACAATCTAAGGAAGCGTACCATCTAAAGAAGATGGGAAATGAATGCCAAAGACCTTTTTCTTTTCCCTCCAATGAAGGTTTCTGATTAAGTTTTAGGTAAAGGCCACTTACTTGCTCTAGCATAGAGCCCAATGCTGAGCCAATGATATTCCACACTCAAAGGGATTCCAAGGATCTAAGGTAAACAAATAAATGTTCTCTATGAGATTTACTTGAGCATACGGCATAATGCTTCCCTGACAAACTCTTCCAAGAGCTGATGACAATTTGGCTATTTCTAAGGAGAAAACTTCATTATCAGCCAAGAATCTAATGTTTGGGCTAATCTTAACTTGTAAAAGGTTGTCATCAAAGAGGAGAAAATCCTTGTGTCTGGACATGTGTAATTCACTAACTCACCTCCCAGAGCCCAAAGACTTCCTAAGAAGATACTGAGGAGGTAAACTACTAAAAATGTATGAGCTTGTAAAATGCCTAAGACTTTGAAAACTCCTACTTTGGCTGCAGTGTAGAAACAACCATCCTCAGAAAGAGAGATTAGACATGTACAATCCACACTACAATGACTGAGAGTTAGATGAACCTTACCCTGATTTTCCTTGAGAACGTTCAAGAGTATCTTGTTTGCACATCACTCTACGCAGAGAGAAATACAAGCTACTATATCTGGGTGAACTGAACAACAGAAAAGAGTATACAGGGAATTAGTTTTTGAAGAGGCTGCAAAACTAGATAAAGGCATAAATGCAAATGTCCGAAAAAGGTATATACAAAAGAAAAAGGAGTAATTAAAACATCATGAATCAGGAAATTATGTATTAGACCATACAGTCATGGAGTCTGGAATGATGCTAATGAAATGGCTTAGACATAGTATGTAAAGACAGAGGTGGAAGGGAGAAGAAAAAGGGATGCCAAAATAAAGTTCAGAGAATGGGGTGTACATGAGTCACTGATATGTCTGAATGAAGGGGTTTGGAAATATGTATATAGAAGGTTGCATGGAAGAGATTACACAGGTCAATTTACATAGTAGTGACAGTATACCGGTCACAGATTTTACAAATACATTCCTTTCCACCATCAAGCAAAGCTTTAATCATATATGTGAACATTTTAGCAATAACTTTAAAATATTTTTTAACCTACCCAAGGAAACGAAGTTTTTCTCAGGCCTAATATATCCCAGCATCACTACCTTCAGCTCAGATCCATAGAAGTCTTCCTTGAAAACGTGCATGATGTGTGTTTCCTGAAAGAGATAGACCTCCTGTGATGTGGGCACCAGTGTGCACACACAAAGTATTGAATTAGTGAATGTTAAGCTCCATCAAGCTAAGCCCACATGCTCAGGTAACGTTTCAAAGGAATCAAGTTACAGAATGTTGAATTATCACATCCTTTTGACATTAAAATAAGTCTGATAATGGAAAATCAACAAGATGGAAGGGTTGCCGTTAAGGTACAGTGTAATATTTACATAATCTGAAAAACAATGGCAATAATGGAGAGTCAAAAGGAGCTTTTAAAAATATTAAATTTGTTTCCTTTGAAACATTTATATATTCAAACAATGTAATGTAAACATACATTGCCCTATAGTTTTACTGAAAACTACTCTATCAATAACTATAAACAACAGAAACTCAATCAAGCAATAATCTACTAATTCTATGTGTGCAAAGCTATATAATCTGTGCAAATCATTCATAATATTGCAAGAGCAATGGAAAAGACAACAGCATTTCATACAGATGTCAATAACTTGTCAAATGAAGCCAAATGTGGCCATACGATGTAACTGTTAGTTTTCCTAATAATTCCCGAAAACACTATTCAAATATCTAATGGGGCTGCTAAATTATACATGTTAATTTTTTTGTTTAAAATTCAGTATCCAGCTAATCTTTCTATCATATATTAATCTGCTCATTGTCTTCTGAAGACTCCCATAGCACTGCTCCCAGTGTCATATAGCAAAGCTTCCCACCCTTCATTACTTGCTTGCTGCTTTATCACAAGCATGTTCATTTTAAAATTTCATGCAGAAATAAGTCATTTCAAGTAAACTCAAGCCTGATATCATTTGAGTGAGCCTAATCACATTTTCTACCAATGACAGTAGCACAAGACTGCTTCCACTCCCCAGCAAAAGACAACCACACCCAGCCACATGAAAGGACTCTGTAAAGAGTAGCAGTTCTCGCCTTATCCTAAACTGTGTGTATAATTTGTCACCTCACAAAATGTTAAGTGATGATGAATGTGTGAGTGATGATTACAGATCTTGAAGAATCTGGTTGTGATACCAGTTAAGAAGAATTTGAGGGTGATGAGGGAACAAGCTCCCACTCAAATGATGCTTCCACTGAAGTATGAACCAATTTCTATGAAAGAGTCCTGGTGTTACCCAAGACCTCTTTCTACAGGCTCCAGCAGCCCAAGGTTGCACTATCTGCAAGTAACTGGAAACTGTAGACTCCTCTGGAGTGAGAAGTTCTTTGAAGAGACTACTCCGAATGATACAGCCTCGCTAAAGGTGGCTTTACACATGCAGTGTAACATTCAGCAAGTGGAGTCTGGTAATGCTAGATAAGATCCTGTGTACAATATTACAACCAAAATTCTGGCAAGGTTCCTTACGGAGAAGTCCTAGAAGGGATCGCAAGAATTCCCCCAAGACAGACACTCCCCAACACAGTTTCTCTAGCATATCATTGATTCACTATTTGGTGCATGGGAACCTTAGATTTTGGATCCATCTTTGTCTCCCCTTCAATGACACAAGGTTACAAGATAATTTTGAAATAAGCATTACAGCATGTGAACATATCAGAGGTGACAAATTAAACAACCTGGGTTGATGAGGGAAGCCATCCAGTGGACCATCCCAACAAGACCTAAATGTTTCAACTTGGTTTGGTAATGCCTTGACATCTCAAAGTAAAATCTTATACCATCATGGCTCAGCATTACTGGAATGTATATATATGCCTCACCAAGGATTACTACCATTGTGAACAAATGATATCCAATTATAGCCTAAAGATCAACCATAAAGAAGATCTATTGCTATCATAATGAAAAAGCTCATTTTGTTAGCTCCTGAAATCAAAAACATAGGAAACTATTCTACTTTATAAGTGTGAAATTGCCCAAAGAATACAAAGACTTAAAATAAACAAAGCACTGTAGTCCATTGCTTCAGTATGATGAACTTGTGAACTTCTACCTAATCCAACATGTACAAGAAGCAGATCAAAGTGCCTGCAAGTAACATAAAAATACTGTAAGTGAAAACACCACACTCTGAAGAAAGCTAGAGCAACTGTGAGCAGATCCTAACTGTAAAACTGTAGTTTGTAATGTGGGTTGTTGGCTGGGAGGTGCCATACAGCTGGAGGGGTGCCTTATGGTTACTATTTCTATGAATGAACATTAGCCAAATATTCAAGATTTTAGACACATCATTATAGTGTAACAATAACCTTAAAAGTAAATACAATAATAAACAATCAACATATATCATATCTGTATGAAATGCTTTGACCTGGAAAGAAAACATGCAACAAGCAATATATGTGAATTTTTCTCACAACTACACCGCTACTAGGCATTTCTTCATCAATATACCTTTCACCTACCATTCACTGGTTTGTTAGTTCCAAAACACAACTTAAACATCTGTCACCTCTAACCTACTGAAAGCTGTTTCCCTGTTATATATATAATACTACCAGCAGTTAATTTGCCATTACATGCTCCATGCTATGTGATCTTCAAGAATGCCATAACACGCATCCTTATGATCAGTATCATGCTTGAGCTAAAAATACACACAGACTACATTGGAAACAAGGCTATAAAACAGAGAGAGAGAGAGAGAGAGAGAGAATGTTTCAGAAGTGAAGGATAATATGGTATGTGTATTACAATCTTTATTGTACATAGTAAAAGTATTTCTAACATAAATCAAGTCATTATATTTCTGCTAATGAAATTCTTCTTTACTGTTATTTTTCAATTTACTTCAACCACTTCACACAAATCATCCAACACTATGAAAATGTAACTTACACTTAAGAAACATACCCATTTGCATTTACTCCATATTCTCTCCTCCACTAAAGCCAGATTATTTTCAATATCAAAATATACTTTCCTGTCATATTATAAACCAACCATTAAAATGAAGAACTGGTAACAAAGTTGACATCAGTGACTGCTCAATGGCCTGCCCATGAAGGACTGTCTCTATAAGTAATATTCACATGTAATTCACCAGTTCTATACCTTGTTTATCAGAGGTTTTCGTATATTAGTTAAAAAATTCAGCAAAAATAAAAATACAAAAATATTCCACTTCATATCAAATTTTCATAAACAATAAGGCGGTAAGTTATTTTATAATGTTTTCTTTCATCTTTCACACTTGACTGCTGTTTCCTGCATCAACAAGATACCACCAGGAACAGACAAAGAAAGGTCACATCCGCTCACATCCATTCTCTAGCTGTCATGTGTAATGCACCAAAACCACAGCTCCCTATCCACAACCAGGCCCCACAGACCATTCCAGGTTTACCCTGGATGCTTCACTTGCCCTGGTTCAGTCCACTGGCAGCACATTGATCCCTGTATATCACATCATTCCAATTCATTCTGTCCCATGCACAACTCCCACCCTTGCACATTTTCAGGCCCCAACTGCTCAAAAGCTTTATATCACTCCATCCTTCCATCTCCAATTTGGTCTCCCTTTTCTCCTTGTTCCCTTCACTTCTGACATATATATCCTCTTTGTTAACCTTCCTTACTCATTTTCTCTATATGTCCAACCATTTCAGCAAAGCATCTTCAACTCTCCCAATCATAGTCTTTTAAGTGCCACATCTCCCTCTTATCCTTTATTGATTACTCGATCAAACCACTTCACACCACATATTGTCCTCAGATATTTCATTTCCAACACACCCATCCTCCTCTGCACTGTCTTATTTATAGCCAATGCCACACATCTACCTTAAAATGTTGAAACTATTATACCTTCAAATATACTCATTTTTGCCTTACCAGATAATGATTTCTCTCTTCACATTCAGTGCCCCTAGAACCTTTACCCCCCCTCACCCACCCTATGACTCATTTCAGCTTCCAATGTTCCACTCATTATTATTATCATTATTGTTATTACTATTATTATTATTATTATCATTATTATCTTGCTACATGGAATCTTGACTCTCAAGAATGTAGTTTCAAATTTATGCATATCTGGATTGGAACTACTGTATTCAGTTTGGTTGGTGTTGCTGGCTGGACTGGGTTGTAAGGTAACTGTGTCACTATATACCTGTAAAATAGAGAGAGAGAGAAAGAGAGAGATTCTATAATCATAAGACCCTACCTCTTGAACTTTTTTTTACTAACAAATAACTTATTAAACTTCTACACTTTGTCAACATTTGCAGAGTCATAACTCAGCTTATTCTGTTTATTAAATACTCTAATACTTATAAAGTATTTCTTTACATCTTCTCTAGCAAGGTCTTCCCCAGTCTCTTCTTGTGGGCTCTGACTGTTTTTCTTTAGATCCTGTAAAGAACTGTTCAGGGTCAACACTGTCAAACTGGTTTAGAATCTTTAATGTTGCAATCAAGTCTACCCTTACTCATCTCTTTCCCATGGTGCTTAAGTTTATGGCTTTCAAACTCTCCTTGAAACTCAGTTTTTCTTTCATGTACCATCTTTTAGAGATGTGCAGAATCATGTGCATGCTAATGCATTGGTACTTTATCATTGTGGTACTTTTCTGCCATTTCCATGAACTTGAAATCTAAAAAATCCTGAGAATAAAAAACATTAATTTCTGGATGCTAAATAAATAATTACAAGCAATAAAATTGGAAATAAAAGTAATGTGTCAAATCTGAAAAGTTCTTGAGTTCAATTAACAAATCTGACATAAAAATGTAATGACTTTCAAAATTTTCAGTATCACATAATCACACATGGCCCAAAATTAGCCACTATGATAACTATTAATAGATTACAGAAAATCCAAACAAACTATGGAACATACAAAGGTCACAATTAAAAAAAAAATCAGGAAAGCTTGGTACTTAATTTTTGTGGTACCCAACTTTGTTACCATTCTCCTGACCTTCTCCATTAGCTCTTAGTGCTTCATTACGCATGGTGACCAATTAAGGAACACTTTCTAATTTAGGTCTAATATATGATACGAACAACTAGTTCAGTATCTTGTCCTTGGACTTCAATTCAGTGTCAATACTTGCTTCCTGACAATATTTCTCCTTAACAATTCTTCAAAGGCATGTTCTGATAGCATTTATGTAAAATGTTGACCTCCAAGATCCCTCTCACACACACATTCTTTTAGCTTACTGTAGGAAGGGGGTTACAGTTGGTTGGAGCCATTCAGGATGCATTGTGTGAGGTGTGTATATGAAACTGGGGAGTTTGGAACTAAAGCAATGCTTTGAGTCATTTTGGAGAAATCTTTGGAGGCCTTCTACCCCTACAACCGGGGCTACCCAAGCTGCTGGAAGCCTCATCCTGTAGATCCAAATACCAACCAAAACCTGGCTGGTTTAATTCAATTTGTAGACACTTTTACAAAACCCTCTTAAATTTCTCCACAATGTATTCCATAGTATTTCTGATGAATGCTGACAATTAGTTGAAGAAACTTCACTGCAGATCTTTAGAGTGCTCTCTTTTTGTGCAAATTGTACTTTTTGACTTCAGTGGTAGAGTAGTAATTTACAGGTCTTCCATGCCTGACCATGCCTCTCTCACCAATAGGGAATTATTTCTGAGAGTAGGTCAGGGACCATTCTTTTTATAATTTCCCATGTGAAGATGGCGACATTCCTCCCCTGTCGGCACAAAAGAGTACAGCTTTATTGATTTCAGCCATCCCCTGGAATTAATTTCCTTTACCTTGTCGCTAAAGGCCATTAAAGGTCTCTGAACACTTATTAATTCTGCAATTCCCCCACCTTGTATGGTGTTGTTAGCACAGAGCAGTATTCTATTCATGAGAAATTAGTGTCATGAAAAATGACATCATTCTTTCTTCCCTTGTTTTGAAAGTTTACAAGATCTATGCCACCATCCTTTTGGAAGAGGCAAGTGTTGACTTGGTGAGTCTGTTGATGGTGATATCATCAGACATTATTACTCAGAGGTCTTTCACATTTTTCAATCAAGATACGAGTGTTAGTCATGGTCTTAATTCCATCATTTTTACCATACAAGAGGAGTTGAAACTTATCCTCAATGAAAAAGCACGTTCTTCATAGCCTAAAGGAAGACTTTGTTTATGTCTATTTTTAGACTTTCAGTGTCCACTATTGAGGAAATTTTCATACTTATTCCAGTATCAACCTACTAATAATAAGGAGCTGTGGTTTGCATTTCTGTCAATGTAATCTGTGATTTGCACTTCTGTCAATGTTGTAAGTAAATGTGAAAGAGGAGATGTGCAAGTACATAAGTACAGTTCCTTGGGAGGACTGAGCTTTTTACTATGGAGGTACTGGAAATGGCCTGGATGTGTGTGTGAGGAAGGGGTATTTTGGATGACAGGGTTGTGGATCAGTGTTTCAAGGAGACTGGATACTAAAGACAACAGTAATATAAGGCAGAAGGTGGAGGGACATGAAAGCACTGCTTCCCTGAATACCTCCCATTCCTCACCCACTCCACTTCAGTATATTCTCTCCAGCTTTTGCCATCCTCCTCTCTATCTTTCCTGGTATATCTCTACTCAAGCCTCTTTTCCAAGCTCACACACTTTTACCATCTTCTTCCCACCAACATCATTTCTTTCTATCCTAAAGCCTTTACAAACTTTCACTCTTGCCATCACCAAGTAGTAACCAGACTTCCCACCAACTACCCCTTTCACTACTTTCACATCACATCCAAGTCTTCTTTTGAATTCTCTCACTCGGTATTGAATCTAATAATCTACATTCATCATTTACCCCTCTCTTCTAAGCATACTTTTGTATGTCCCTTTTCAAATCCAGGTATTCCTAATTACCAGTTCTTTTTCAGCACACAACTCCACTACCTGTTCACAATTTTAATCCACACTAGGTACCCCCATGTCACCTGCCAAATCACCCACTCTTGCATTCAAATCAATAATTACCAACATTCGATCTCTTGCATCAAAATGGCTGACACTCTCTCAGCTACCCTCAATACATATCGCCTTTCTTCCTCTCTCACTTCATTACCAGGTCCATAAACACACAATTATCCACCTCTTGTAATCCCTTTTCATTTTTCTCCATATCTGTCTGGGGCTAATTTCTTAAAAAATTTCACACATTCCCACAACTCTTCTTTCTGCAGAAGTGCTATTGCTTCTTTAACTCTCACCCTTACACTAACCCAAGACTTTACCCCTAAGACATTCCCAAACCATTCTTCCCCTTCCCCTTGAGCTTAGTTTTACTCAGAGATAGAACATCCAGGTTCCTCTCTGTATGATATTACCTGTCTCACCCTTCTCATTCTAGTAACATCTATATACATTCAGACACTAAAGCCTGAGTCTTTGAGGAGGAGGAACATTTTCTGTTGGCTCCTTGTGCTCCAAATTTCAAAATTTGAAGGGATTGTTTTCATCTCCTTGTTCCTGCCTGTTTTAGTTGCTTTCTATGATACACAGGAAATGTGTGGAAAGCACCAATTCTACACTTTATCCAGGGATAAAAAATAATTAGTATAGTAAAAAAAATTTCATACTTGATAGCTATTTCCTGCATTAGAGTTGAAGCACAAGACAGACAGAGACAGACAGACACACAGACACATATCTGGAATGGATGAAGGCAAGCAAGTATGAATATGTACATGTGTATATGCATGTGTATGTATATGTATGTATATATGTATATGTTGGAATATATATGTATGTATCGTGCATATATGTGCTTGTAAGTATATATGTGTGTATGTGCATGAGTGGATCTTTCTTCGTCTGTTTCCTGGCGTTTCCTCGCTAATGCGGGAAACAGCGTAAAAGTATAATAAAAAGAATAATAAAATATATATTTGATGGTATTGCTGTTGAATTTATTAAGAAAGGCAGTGAGTGTGTTGTTGTTTGGTTGGTAAGAATCATGGTGAAGTGCCTGAGGATTGGTGCAATGCATGTATAGTGCCATTGTATAAAGGCAAAGGGGATAAAGGTGAATGTTCAAATTACAGTGGTATAAGTTTGTTGAGTATTCCTGGAAAACTGTATGGGAGGGTATAGATTGAGAGGGTGAAGGCATGTACAGATCAACAGATTGGGGAGGAGCAGTTTGGTTTTAGAAGTGGTAGAGGATGTGTGGATCAGGAGTTTGCTTTGAAGAATTTATGTGAGAAATACTTGGAAATTCAGATGGATTTGTATATGGGATTTATGGATCTGGAGTAGGCATATGATAGGGTTGACAGAGATGCTTTGTGGAAGGACTTAAGAATACATAGTGTGGGAGGTAAGCTGCTAGAAGTAGTGAGAAATTTTTGTCAAGAGTGTAAGGCATGTGTACGAGTATGAAAAGACATGAGTGGTTGGTTCCCAGTGAAGGTTAGTCTGTGGCAGGTGTGTGTGATGTCCCCATGGTTGTTTAATTTGTTTATAGATGGGGTGGTTAGGGAGGTAAATGCATGAGTTTTGGAGAGAGGGGTGAGTATGCAGTCTGTTAGGGATGAAAGGGCCTGGGAAGTGAGTCAATTGTTGTTCACCGATGATATAGCACTGGTGGCTGATTTGAGTGAGAAACTGCAAAAGTTGGTGATTGAGTTTGCAAAAGTGTATGAAAGGAGAGAGCTGAGAGCAAATGTAAATAAGAGGAAAATTATTAGGTTCAGCAGAGTTGAGGGACAAGTTAATTGGGGAGTGAGTTTGAATGGGGAAAAATTGGAGGAAGTGAAGTGTTTTAGATATCTGGGAGTGGACTTGG
>JAYMFT010039711.1:0-15666 GCA_038088735.1 Panulirus argus | reverse complement strand
AAAAAAATAAAAAAATATATATATATATATATATATATATATATATATATATATATATATATATATATATATGAAATACCTAAAGAAAACCCACCCAAAAACAAATGCACACCGACCCTTCACTCCTACTGATACATGAAGTGCAACTGGAACCTTAGGGAGGTATCCTGCAGCGGACCCTGACAACATGTCAAACTTCAGCATAGAAAACCCTGGCCCACTTTCAATCCAAGTATTTATAGACCTCCTTAACCCCTTCTGGCCTGCCAACATAATACCAGTTCTGTGACCCTCCAAACCCTTCTTTCTCCTATCTCTCTATTTTACTCTAGTTATCAGTATCCAAACTATTTAAATAACTGATCCACAACAAAATCAACAACGACATGGCTTCAGACCCACTCACTCCACTACTACGCCGCGTACAAATATCATGCAGTATATCCTAGATGGCTTCAACCAACCACAACTCCACTCCCACAAGGCATTAGCGGTAATCGAAATCAGCAGAGCATATCCTACAGAGGTTGCTTGACACAGCCCTCCACAACAAGGTCAGAAAGTGGTTGACCAACTTTATAGCTGGGCGCTACACCAGAGTCACTCACAAAGGTTTCAACTCTAACACCCTCAAACTCTACAAGTAGCAGTTCTTTCTCCAACGCCTTCCTTTATGACCTCCTGCAGACGCCAGTATGAGGCTCCTCTCGAATGCAGACGACCATAAGACCACATCAAACCTGACACCATAGAATCAACAACAGCATCTGCAGGGGTTTTATTAACCCACGTATGGGGTATTGTTCAAACATCTGGGGTAGCTTATCCTCCATCTTTCTATCAACTAGAGTGGAATCAAAAGAATTCCGTCTCATTAATTCTCCTGGTATCATCTCTCTTCAACCTTCCCTTTCCGCAGACCGCGATCTTGCCACTCTCTCTCTATTCTATAGGTATTATTTTGGTCTGTTCTCTTGAATTGTTGGCATGCGTCCCCGCTGCCAAGGTTTGGACCCGTGGCACACGTTAAGCTGCTGTTTCTAACAGCTCCTGTGTTGAGACCCTCCCACTCGAGGATGGGCTGTCTTGATACCTCCTTCTTCCCTCAAAAATTTAAGTTGTGGGATTCTCTTCCTTGTTTTGTTTTCCTTTCTTTTAAACATCTCTTCATTTAAGAGTCAGGTTTACTGACACTTGCGGAGCGCTGATAAATTTCTATTTTCTTTCCCTTTAACTTTTCTCTTTCACCCAAGATGGCCTTGATTGGGACGTTATTTGCCTGTACCAAGTCGTTGACTTCAAAACAAATAAACATGCAACACTAAACGACTGGGACAGTGGACCACCCAAATCAGAATGTCTGCGTCCCCAATGAAATCTTCAGCACTCTTTTTACCCCTGAGAGACATGAATCCAACTTGCACCCTCCCTTCACCTTAATGGCCAATCACTCCAACTCAATAAATTACCAACTATTCTGGGCATCATACTGAACACACACATGACATTCGACTGCCAAGACAACAGTTACCAACAAACTAAATGCCCTTAAAATATTACATGGAGCAATAATTTGACAAGAATCCCTCAGTATCCCCAATAAACAATTCAACGCCACCCTAAACTACGCTTCACTTGCTAGGTCATTAACCTTATCAAAAGTAAACGGACCGCTTAGAACGATCACCTGTTGCCAAGCAATTGTGAACACTCAGCACCTTCACAACGAAATATAAATCCTCCAATACAATCCCACCTCAATTTGGTCGGCACTCAGATCTCTGCACTGCGCGAGACCCTTCCCATCCAAATCACTCCATAACTAACTCCTGTTTCACACTTCAGCAACCCATAATCACAATCCCCCAGCCCCCAACACACACAACACTAAGAAAACTATACATACACACCGAAATGACCTGACAAGCACTGACCAGTCGCCCTACTAACTCTGTCTTGAGCGCCACCCACTAGAAGTGCACCCATCTGCAACAAAACACTTTAGCCATGTATGAATTTCACTTTCTCGTCTATGTTCTGGGCATCACCCATTCCTACAACACTACCAACACAGACTCGACACACAACAAGACCTTCCATGTCCACGATGCAGCTAATACAGTGAAGACACTGAACGCTTACTGCCCAGCGCTCGCTCCACATACACGCAGCATCACTACAATTTATGTCTTGCGGTCCCGCTCAGTGGACGTGGCCGGCTTTCTGAGCGCTGCGGGGATCAGTAGAAGGAAGAAGCATCGGGGCATGTCAGTACAGGTGAACTGTAAATATTCAATAACGTGTAACACCCCAGACCTGGTGGATGCCACATGACTCCCCAAGCGTAGTGTAGCCACCAGATGACACACAACACACTGCGACTTCCGCACCCACCACACGACACTGTGCTTAAACGACTTGGCACTGTGCATCCACCTCATGACACCTGAAACCCACGATCGAATGTATCCAACATGTGACACATGATAGCGAGGGACCAGTGTATCGGACACAGGACGTATGGTACACTGGACCCCCCATGTATCTACCATACGAACCAGCAGCCCTACGTTATCCAAGAAAATGACACATGAAATCCACGTATGATATGCTGACCAGCTGACACCCAAACGCCGCCGTGCCTTCAGAGAAGGTCACATTAAGGGTCAGCCCATCACACCTAAGGGTCGTAACGTCGTGTTCGAGGGTCGTGCCGTCGTGCCCAAGGGTCTTAACGTCGTGCTGAATGGCCTTATCGTCGTGCTATAGGGTCTTCACGTCGTGATCAACGGCGTCCTCGTCGTTTCAATGCTCAAAGGGTCGAACCATCGTACTCAAGGCCTTTACTCTTCGTACTCAAGGGTCCTGTCACCATACTCAAGGATCGTTCCGTCGTACTCAAGACTTTTTTTTTTTTTTACAGTCGTACTCGAGGGGGGGGGGTCTTCTCGTGGTGCTCCACCTATGACGATGACGCGAAGGATCCCTTGCTTGGCAGAGAGATGAATAACTCTGAATAGCGGAGGTAGGGCAGGGTAGAGGCAGAAAGGTCAATGGTCATTTGAATAATAAATGAGGTAAGTGTGGAGGGCGGGTGAGAAATGGATGACACGGGGAACCCAGGATGGATGATACATGGCTTCTGAACTGGCGATGAGTGTAGCAAGATGAATAATGTGGTGATTAGGGCACATGACGCACCGCCTCCTGTGCTAAAGATTATGGCACTTGACATACGGCCTCCTGGGTTAAAGATTAGGGTACAAGAAGTATGGCCTCCTGTGCTAAGGAATAGGGTACTTGACGTACGACCTTCTGTGCTAAAGATTAGGGCACTTGACTTACGACCTCCTGTGCTAAAGATTAGGGGACTTGACGTACGACCTTCTGTGCTAAAGATTAGGGCACTTGACTTATGACCTCCTGTGCTAAAGATTAGGGCACTTGACGTACGACCTCTTGTGCTAAAGATTAGGGGACTTGACGTACGACCTCCTGTGTTAAGATTAGGGGACTTGACTTACGACCTCCTGTGCTAAAGATTAGGGCACTTTACGTACGATCTCCTGTGCTAAAGATTAGGGCACTTGCCGTATGGCCTCCTGTGCTTAAGATTAGGGCACTTGACGTACAACCTCCTGTGCTAAAGATTAGGGCACTTGACGTAGGACCTCCTGTGCTAAAGATTAGGGCACTTGACGTACGACCTCCTGTGCTAAAGATTAGGGCACTTGACGTACGATCTCCTGTGCTAAAGATTAGGGTACTTGACTTACGACCTCCTGTGCTAAAGATTGGGACACTTGACGAACGACCTCCTGTGCTATACATATGTGCACATGGCAAACGACTTCCATTGCCATAAACACGGTCACATGACAAAACGACCAGGGCACTGGCACGTGACAAACGACTTTAAGTATGGGCACATAACGAAACGACCTGATCTGGACACAGCACGAGGAATGAAGGCAACACCTGTGTGTGACCAGCGGCGGCTTCTACTGTCCTGCGGTATAAAACACCACCAAGCCCTTCCTTCAACTCTACCACTGTAGACGCACGGGTCCGCCCACCAAACCCGACCCAAAATGCGAAACTGAATCGACTCCTCGAACACGGACGGGGTGGGTGGTTGGGGGAGGGGGGGGGAGACGATCTCTGACCACGACGACACGACCCTGGAATAAGACGGTGCGACCCTTGGGTTGAAGTTGGCCGGGCTGACTTTTTGGTGGTCCAAACCACCATATTTAGTAATCGTATCGACATGCTCAAGGGTCGTACAGTCGTATCCATGGCTTAACGGCACTGAAATTCTATGTTTTCTTTTTCCGTAACATACATACAAACAAACACAGACACAGACAGACAGACAGACAGACAGACACACACACACACACACAAATCAAAGAACTAGTTGAGAAGGTGCAGAGGAGGGCAACAAAGGCGATACCAGAACTAATCCAGCCGAATGACAGTGAGAGAAAAGTTAGGGGTGACGTGATCACGATCTCTTTAAGCTTCTAATAATGACGGTTCTTCGGCAGCTGCAAAGGCTGAACAACCAGAGGCCACACCATGGAAGCAAGCGACAAACTTGTCAGGGGTCAAGAAGTCCTTTTCTGGTATAAGAGAAGTGGAGCTGTGAATGCTGACGGCACAAACAAGCTTAAACTCTGAATGCTGAAAGCGTACAAAAGCTTAAGCTCTGAATGCTGACAGCTTACGAAAGCTTCAAATGTTGTGATCGAGAAAATCCAAGAGATGGTGCCCCATGAATGTACAACTCCCTCCCTACACCGTACAAAAAAATGTAATCACAAATAGTTAACCACACACACACACACACTACATCCTAAGGACATTTATTTTTTCTACGTCATGTAGGCGTAGAAATCAGTACTACAAGCGCGACGACCGATCTCAGCCTTTTGAGTAATTATAGTAGAAAGGCAATTATAGAGGGCAATCAATTATGATGCAACTGTAATTAATGATGAGCTTCTTCCCTAAGTTGGAGGCAGATTGTAATAATAATGAGTAATGGCGATGAGCAGTGGCTTAGAGGCGCTCCCCAGCCCTCCTGCCGGGGTGACAATGCGAGGGTGCGCCAGCAGCAGCGGCTTGCCTCATTGGTCCGGAGGTCCGGATCTGTGAGGACTGCGGCTGAACTGTGGCAGTAATCGTGTTTCCAGTTCCCTTGTACGAACGCCACCGGTTGAGAGGTGCAAATATATGCCCCACAGGGTGAAAACTGGTAGGATGATGCAGAGGAAAGCACTAGGGATCAATTGTGTCTCTACCACTCGAGACCTTTACTATTTGATATGTATACTAGCAAGAGTCATCAAGCAGCTTATCATGTTGCAACCTAGTGGCAACAGACGACGGGAAATGGGTGTGGTAGTGTCTGCTACATAAGTAAAGGCCAGCATGAGGCTATTTATGCAGTAATCGCCTCCACGCAGCCATTTTTCGTCGTCTGTCGCCACTAAATTGTAACATGTTAAATTCCATTCCCTTATGACACTCGTCTCTGGACAAAAGATGATCTGTGTAATGACACTGTCCTTCGTCAGTACGCAATCACCGGCATGGGCGATGCCTTGTAACCCAGCATATGACGGACAACAATAAAGAAAGAAATAAAGCGAAGGTTATCGAGGTCTAGGGAAGAAGTAAAACAGGTTGGGCCAGAAGAGCTGTTGAGATCCACTTACCTTGGATTTCGACGCTGTCTTCGTCGACGGAGATGCCGGTGAGGGCCGTGGAGTCTGCCCTGCGGATCTCCGACACCAACACAAGGTAGAGGTCGGCGGCGTCCAGGTGAAGCCGTCGGTAGTTGATGTGCAGGTTGAAGTGTACCACCAGGGTGTCGTTGGCGCCCCTGCAACATCCATGACTCAGCATTACGGACATGTCACCCTCCATTCGCTAACTCGTGCAGCAGAGACACGTGCATATAATAGAGACCGGGTAGCACAGGATCTGTATAAGCTCTTCTCTACATCAGGAACCCACACTGCTCTCGTAGGACCACCAAGAGCTCGGAATGTAATCCCCCTCAGCAACCGAGGATCATTCTACGAGAGGAGGAAGATTAAACACAGAGCAATACCAACCAGCTGTCAATGGCACAAGTGTGACGGATCTCTGAAGAGAAATGTTCCTTTGTGTGTGACTGTCTTTATCTTAATACTAATTACTTTCATGTATAGATCTTCCTTCTCGTGTACTCTGAACCTTCCATATCGTCTTCTGTCATCCTTCACAGACGCCACCCCAGAACATTCCTGTCTCTCACTCTCAAACTTTTGGCTTGCCCTACATTCTTTACTCACTTCGCTGTTCCTGTTGTCTTGCTCACCCTCTGCCAGCATCTCCTTCCATTAAGAATTTGTCAGCTGCATTTGGGTAAAAATGACTCGCATATCCAAAACTCTACGCGGGTCCTTTTCTTACTTTGTCATTGTTTCTAAACCCACAAGTCAGTCAGTCTCCTTAAAGAACAAGTTCAAATCTGAACACCATATGATCATCCTCCTGTTTTCAGTACCAGTGTCTAATTCCACTCAGTGTTTACAGCTTCAACTGTGTACTCTCCAGGTCATTCAGCAGTCGCATCTCCCTCACAAAAGTCTCTGATCCTCACTAAAGACACGACCCAAACACTGGAAAAAACCATCATTTTCTTAGGACTCTCTTCGTGAAACTCTCGTAACCCGACCCTCGCACACAACAGCCTCCCTCGCTGCTTCCTTGGTTGGCGTCCGTGGTACTGCCAACGCTCCAGTCGACCCAGTACCCACAACAGGCTACACCCACTCATCACTCTCACACTAGATAATTACAGTTTACAAAGAATTCCTATATTCATACTACCTACCATCAACATTCCCTGTCTCCTTACAACGTACATCAATAGAAACTGCTTCTACTGTGGCACTTCCTGCTGTGTCAATGAATGTTTCTTTACGACAACATGCGTTTCTCATATTCCGCTGGGATTCAGTACAGTCTCAGGCCTTTACCTGCAGACCCCACTCAAACTTCCTCACATCTGTATATTGGTATCTGCTCTCCCAGAGGACGTACCTATACAAGAACTAATCACATCTGAGGCAAAACGTAACACTCAGTGTCCTATACAGTGATCAACTCTTGAGTGTAGCAACAGTCCACGACCCAAATCATGTGTACATTTATTCAGGATTAATCGCTAGAGTAAGACCTCGATTCTCTTCCAGTTAATCACATTCCACCGACCATCTTAACCAAGTACTATCTCAGACCAACCGCCTCAGACACCAGGGGATTTTCTGTGTTTGTTTCCGTGACTCTTCCCTAACTTCCTCATCTCTCCGTTCTAATCCCTACCTCGGTTCTGACATATGCTTACATTCTCAATTCTCCAAATTCCTAACTTCAAAATGCTCCGCCTAGCATCTTTTTCCCATCTTTTTCCAGGGTACTGCAGTTATTCTGGTCGGGTTTTTCAAAGACTAAACTCTAAAACCTGAAGTATGAGCTCCTGTACATATAAACAGTAACCTCATCAACTTAAAACATGCAGGTAATATCAGTGAAATACTACAATATTTAGATAACATGCACAATGGACACTGACTGGTCCAGCCCCAGCACTTCGGAGCGAATGAAGACGTTCTTGAAGACGGAGTTGCCGTAGACAGTGTCGAGGCGCGCAGCGTACTGCTGCGCTGTGGTTATGTAGGACGGGCTGGTGGAGTCAGCCAGCTGAGGGGTCCACCTGTCCCCGCTCCGTACCTGTAACCTGCCTCGGAAGACTCGCTCGTGGGGCAGCTCCAGGCCCAGGAACTGATCTGCGGAGGAGAACAGCTGCTGTTAATCTCGCTGCAGGGCCAAGTGACGTCTCATGTGACGCAGCCTAATGCCCTTACCATAAGACCAATGGCGTACATCGTTATGATCGAGTAGAGACGATCAGTAGCAGTACAAGGTGTCCAATATGCAATAACATACATAACATTCACAAATGACTCGATCATAATGGATTACACATTATTTACAACCAGTGAAATTATCATCTCATGTCTCTCACTGCTGTTTCTGATCTCTTGTCAAGGGGTCGAGGGATAAAAACCATAGAAACACACCTTCCTATTACGTTACAGAAAGGCATAAAAGGAAATAAAAAAAACAGCCCACTGGGTCCTGTCGAGGCTGTTTGTGATAGTGGAAGATATCAGAAACTCAAGAGATTAGTGTGATGTAAGTTAGAAGGTATACAGACAATTCAGAGAGTCATTAACCAACAAATTGTCAGTGTGACTAGAGAGGAGCAAATAATGTCAGTCGTGGACTTGAAGCGAAATAATCATCAAGTCTATTTTCTTAAACGTATCTAGAGTTCTGCTTTCAACCACTATAATGAGGAAATCATTCCGTTCGCTAACAGCCCTGTTGAAAAAAAGTACTTCCCCTCATTCGAGGTAAAACGTTTGCCAACTTGTATGCTTTTCTAAAAGACTTTCTAACAATAAATGTTCAACCTAAAGGACCATTTCTGAACAAAACCGTGCTAGTAATACATTACTGTGAGAACTTGCTCATTGCTTCTGCTTTGTGCAAAACTTGTAACAGGAATGTAGTCTTCAGCAATGATAATATTATGGTTAGGAAAAGTCTTAACAGAAATTCTGTAACTTCTCGGAAGGACTGTGTGAGTATTGTCCCCTGTAAAAAGTGCGATTAATTCTACACTTATCAAACTGGTAAGGTTCTTAACATTAGGATTAAGTAACATGAAAGAAGTGTTAGGTATGGTCAGGAAACCAAAGCACTATTTGTCCACCTCTTTGACTTTAATCAATTTGACTGGATCAGTGTTAAGGTTATCACATAAGATAATTCAGTAATAGACAGAAATATTGCTAAAGCGTCTAATTTAACATAGTTAAGATACTGATTTGAATCAAAATGTTTGTTTGTATAATCTATGCAACTTTATATGAAAGAATTGTAAATATGATGCCCAGAACACAGAGTAACCTGACTTTGCAACTCGAGAGAGGTGAGGTCGTCCAGGGTACAGGCAGGGCAACATATGAGGCATGAGCACCACACCAGGATGGGGCAGAGGAAGGGCAACAAGTGAGTCAGGGTCCCCTCACGAGGGGAGGGTAGAGGCAGGGAAACAAGAGAGGCAGGGACCCCACACCAAGGGAGGGTACAGACAGGGCAACAAGTGAGGCAGGGACCCCACACCAGGGGATGGCAGAGGCAGGGCAACAAGTGAGGCAGGGACCCCACACCAGGGGAGGGTATAGGCAGGGACCCCACACCAAGGGAGAGTAGAGGCAGGGCAACAAGTGAGGCAGGGACCCCGCGCCACGGAGCGTGAGAGCCTCTCTAACCTTCATTAATCACTTGTTGATGCTCCCCACGCGCAGCATTTTCCATAATGCTCGCCTGGACTGCCAAGGAGACCGTCTGCTCATTAATATATCATTATACGAATTTTCGTTCTAAAACTAAGACCATTAAAGTTTTTAGGAAGACAGAGTGGCCACATCTGCAATCGATTCAATAATATCTTCGCTTGGAATCGGAGAAATCCGACCGACTTGAGGTAGTAGTGGCGTATGAACTTTGGATGCAGGGATGGTACTGGTTGGTTGCCAGGAGTGTGTGGCGGTGACTTACACTGCAGATGTTAACTATTCTCAAAGCGCAAGGAATGAGAAGGATTCCTTGTGCTCGGGTTTGTATGGAAGTAGTAAGAGCGAGGGATATTAGGGGGTCATAAATGCAGCAGGAAAGGTTTTGGAGCCAAGGTTATAAATATTCCCAAGTGCTGGGGCGTGAAGGGTGTAAGAGAAGGGGATGTGAGGAATCGCCCACAGCTGGGAGTGTGGAAGGTGCTGCGGCTGAGGTGCATCAATCCCCAGTGCTAGAAACGTGAAATGTGGCTGACAATTGTTTATGCGATGGAGGCGGTAAGGAAACAGACAGGGGACTGGAAAGGCGAGGTGACGTACTGTGTGTATTGGTGCGTGTGTGTGTTTGGGATGTACTGGAGGGGAGGAATGATGAGGTGAGAGGCTATGAGGGACGGTGATGATAGGAGATACCTACTCGAGTGGTCCTTTACATCTACGGCCTCTATGAATATCTTAGCACGGCAACTGTGCCACAGTCGAGCTATACAATCGATCATCCGATGAGAACTAAGGTTTACAGCCTCGGGGCCCTACACGCGCGCGCACACACACACACACACACTCGGCTTTCATAAAGACAGTCAGTTATCGTAAATATTTCAGTATATCGAGTAGTACAGAATAATGTATAATCTAACTAAGCTGTAGGTATCTTTTCGACTGATTTCCATCCTTCATCACATGTCGTAAGAGATGTGGTGCGATGCGTGGTGTGTCAGAGGTAGCCTCGTGCGGGCGGTGTGGTGACCGGTCGTGGATGATGGTGGGCGAGACAGCCACGGTGGCTAGCAAAGGCTGGCTCTACGATATTCACGCTTGCTAAAAATTCAAGGTGTAAAATAAATATTGCTAATGTAATCTTGTAGGAAAAAGAAACTGGATTTCAGCTGCAGCACAACACACACAGCCACACATACACACAAACGAGAATTAAGTTACGAGAAGGAAGCATGTCAGAGGTGCATTTCCTTTTCAAAATGAGCGAACCCAATGGCGTTCCAAAGGGTACACTCTTGGGACGCCTGCTATATCTGATCAGTGCAAATGACTTGCTTGGCCCCAAGTTGTATGCATACATATTTAGAGGTGACTAAAGTTACAGGGAAAACAGGCAGCGTTCTCGTCCACTTTGAAATTTATAAAGGCTCACCAGTCATTTGATTTTAATCAATCAAACGATTGGTGAGGCAAGGAAATGACTTTGGGGAATACAGAGAAGAGAACCAATTCATGACTGCCATCTTGCGGGGAGACATTTACAAGAATGTTCTTGTGTGAGGCACTTGAGTGTCTAAAACTCGGTCTCTCGTCTAAACCCAGTCTCTCAACAGAAAAAAAGACAACTGTAAAGAAAGTTATATACAAGAAAATGTCGGATTCTTCAGCTAAAAGGACAAAACAGATACCGGGAAAAGTATTTTCAGCATAGATGTACTCTGCAGTACGCAGCATCAGCAAGGTTACTCCCCTTAAAAGGGACATATACGGTCAAAGGAAGAGACGAAAACTGAAAGCAAGAGCCTGGAACAGAGTCTACTCGACTATTTTTGACAACGCTGTCGAGACCAGTAGAGAAGAATGAATTCCTAACTCTTGCCTTCTAGTTTTCGCTCCTATCTTTCGTCAATTCGTCTCTAGGGATAACATTCAAAGGCATATGAAGCCTTGCCGGCCAGGGAGGGTGCAAACGACAGCAACGAAAACTGTACCTGGAATAAAGGAGGTGACCCACAAGGAGAGGTCAGCAACAGAGCTGTCTGCACCGGTGTGGAGGATGATAATGGGAGACATTATTACAGCCTTCAAGTCTCTCGGTCGATTTTAGCGATGAGACAGTTCTTTGAAGCAGGGAGGAGCGAATCAACTCAACTACAGGGCATGACAAGAAATTGAACAGAAGATGAGTCAGAAAGCATGTTCAGAAACACTTCAATAATAACAGAATTGTGGATGCACGAGACAAGGTAAGAAGTCAGGAAGTCGGGAATGCGGAAAATACGGAAATTTACAATGCTACATAAATTAGAAAAGAGATTGATGGATGTCGCCCTGAACGTGTTAAACTCCAGTCCCGTATGCAGAGACAGGTGCCCATAACATGAAATCAAGCCTGAAACTTTAAGAAAAGACGTAGAGACGTACTCTCACGGCATAAACGTAATGGATGACTGGTATAAACGTGATGAAATTGTGAACTGCGGACGGTATACACAATATCAAAAAGGTGTGCGTTAGTAGAGATAGTTCAAGAGATGGGCCCCTACGAGTGGAGAACCCCTCCCTCGTAATGTACAAGCAGGTAATTACACATACACACATACGGTAAACCTGAGCGGTGTAGCCTACATAGAAGCACCGGCGTCTGAGGAGGACCAGCCCCATACAAACGCACACCCTCACCCACAACCTGCGAGTCGTGAGGGATGAGGAGCGGGTCACCGGCCCTGCACCAGCCCAAATATCCGGCGGATAACTCCCGCCGCCAACTTTGCAGGAGGGAGCCTGTGTCTCCCTTGTTGCCGCGCCACAGAGACCACCAACTTGGACCCGTCGGCCAACTTGTGGCAAATGGCGCAGCTTATGCGGCCGGCCACACTGACTGACGGAGGTGAGGAGGCTGGGGAAGGTAAGGGGGCTAAGAGAGAGAGCTTAGGAAGTGCTGGGAAAGGCTGAGGAACTGCTTTAGGTGGGCTAGCTGGGAGTGGCGAGGGGGCTGAGATGGGTCAGGAAGCTGGGAGAAGTAAGGAAGCTGAGAAAGGCCAGGAAGGTAGGAAAGGTTAGGGAAACCGAGTAAAGTCTGGAAGTTGGAAAAGGCTGGAGGACTGATAAAGGTGAAGAAGAAGACGGGGAGGCGAAAAAATGGAAAAGGTTAGGAAGCTGTGAAACTGAGGAACTGAGAAAGGTGAGGAAGATGAGTAGAGATAGGAACTGAGAAAGGTGAGTAAGACAGGTAAAGCTAGGAATTGAGAAAGGGAAGGAAGATGGGTTAAGCTAGGAACTGAGAGAAGTGAGGAAGATGGGTAGGGTGTGTGAGATCGGGTGGGTGAGGAATCTGAGAAAATGTCAGGGAAAGGAGAGGGGAAAATTCGACAAGAGTGAGAGAGGCGTGGAGGCTGATTCTGGAAGACGTGCACGGTGGGAAGACTGAGGAAACTGTGACAAATGAGAAAAGTGAGGAAAGTGAGGGAACTTGGCATGTGAAGTGAGGAAACTATGTCGAGAGGCGAGAGAACTTCACAGGAGGGTGAGGAGACTCTTAGGCTAAGAAAGCTGTCCAATATGAGAGACATGAGGATGATAAAGACGAGGAAGAAGAAGCTACAAGTACTGAAATAGGATGAGACACCGAGAACATAAATGCAGGCAAAAACTGCAAGGAAACGGGAAATATGAAGCGTCATGCGCTCTCGAGTATTACATTGTCAAGACCGAGTACAGGTAAAGAGAACCAGAATACATTACGAGTCAAGAGACAGGTGAAGGGATTAAGGCAAGAGTCACCCTGGGCGACCTCATTTCTCTCAAGTTACAAAATCATGTTAATCTGTGTTCTGGGTATTTTATTCAAATTTTTTTCTACCTATGAATTTGATACATATAAAGCAATATTTTGATTCAAATTGATACCTCTACTATGTTTGATATGAGACGATTCAACAATATTTCTATCAATTATTGAGTTCAGACATAGTAAACGCATCATTATGAATCAAAATGTTGGTTTATACAAATCAGATAACTTTATAAGTGAAAAAAATTGTATATATATTTCCCAGATCTCAGGTTAACCTGATTTTGTAACTTGTGGAGAAAATGACATCGCTTTCCACACTCTCTTCAGCGCTTCTAAGACTGTGAGTGGCAAGGAGGCTGGCGAAAACTGAAGACGGTGAGGACACTTATGACAATAAAAAAAGCCAGAAAGGTTGAGGGAAAGTGAGAAAGGTGAGGCTGAGGAAGACTAAGGATGGTGAGGAAACGCACGAAAAGCACCTGAGGATAATAGGGTAAAGGATGGGAACCAGACGAGATGAGGGGAGTATGAGGAAACTAAGGAAAAGAGATATGAGGATGTGAAGGGAAAATAAAAAAAAAAGTAAGACAGGGTTATAAACCGACGAGATAAACTGGGAAGGTGGAAAGATCGACTGTCAAGACAACAGATGTGGATAGGATGTTGATGACATAGCAGGGTCGGAGGAGGAGGAGGCTTTGGAAACGGAGGGAAATGATCTGAGACAGGAAGGCACAAACACTGATGATATATTAGGGGAAACACGGTGACGAATATGTCCCCGAAACTTGAGGAACACAGTTAGAGAATGTCGTAAAACTCGAACACTTAAAAATCATGAAGACAGGGTAAATGAAAACAAAAAGTAAATACAACGAAAATACTCAAAGCCAGAAGGATGAATGAAACTGAGGTGAACGGTGTTAAGGAGGTAATGGCGAAAACTGATGGAAAAGTCAAATCCACGAGAAGATAAAGAGAAACATATTAGAAACACCTCGACACGTGATGGAAGGATGACGCGTGATGTGAAGAGGGTGAGAGAGACGGGTGTTGACACCACATACCTCAAGAGGAAGAGGACGGATGAGCCATTAACAAACCCTCGATATGTACAGAGCCAACCAGATAACGATACCAAAGTTGTATAGAAAAAGGAAAAATGAGGAGTAAGACCTCAAAAAATAAGTTTAAAATGTTAATAGTTAAAAAAAAATTGCCAAGTAATAAAAAAGTTTGCCGCAGGACACTGCTGGAAAAGATACTAACAGTGCGTCAGGATTTGAGAGAACAGATGGAAAGGGTGAAGAACAAGGCGTACCTGGGACTGTGGGAGAGATTGGGAGTGACAGTGTGTGTCTGGGAGGAAGGGAGGGCGTATGACGGATAATGATACAAGTTACCAGTAAACAAACCTGACCAAGAAGATAAATCATTTTAGCACACAATTCTATTTCTATCAAGCACATCTTTTTTTTTTTCGATTTATATTTTCTCACGATTGAGCCTCCCCTCCGGACCATCTCCCTGTCGTTTAGCATATGTTTTCCATTCCCACTTTCCACTAGAATTTCCATATCAGTAGACTCTTTCTATTATACATGCCGCTTCTTAGCTATTTTCTGCGGCTGTTGTACCGGAGGGAATAATGGTGGGTGGGCAGAAGTGCCTTGTGTGTTCATATCAAGTCTCTAACAGCTAAAGAATTCAGGGTGTCGTTACTGTCCTCCAGCAGATAACCTTGTCAAAGACCATCAGGTCTTCTGTTCTCCGTCCATCCTTTGTACTAACCACGACCAGCCACCACCATCTGTACCTTACTTCGAAATGTCGCCACTCCGACCAGTGGGTAAGGTTTGGCCCGGTAGACGGAGAGACGACAGGGTAGGCCTGGGTCAGGCCCCTTGCCTATGACCACCTGATCATTACAATTATTCCGATGATTGATCACTCGCCGCCGTCTAAAGGCTGGATATGGCTGATAGATGGGCGAATAAATCACGCACTTCAATTAGGCGTAGGATGTAAGTCACAGAAGTTGGTTAACCCCTTGTGCACGACGCTACGACCCTTCAGCACGACTGTATGATCCTTAGACACGAAGGAACGACTCCTGAGCACGACGGTACGACCCCTGAGCACGACGGTACGACACTTGAGCACGACGGCGGTACCCTTGGGTATGAGGAGCTGGACTCTGACGTGACCTTGAGGAACCGGGTAAGTCAAAGGCCAAGGCACCATAACCAAAGGTTGAGCCGATCTGATCAAGGGAATAAAGATTATATAATCGACGAAAAGAAGAGGACCCGGTCAGCCCTCCATATTAAGAGATATTAATGGCATTATGATGGATCACCACTGGAGTCAGAGGGAGGGAGGGAGGGAGGAGAGAGAGAGAGAGAGAGAGAGAGAGAGAGAGAGAGAGAGAGAGAGAGAGAGAGAGAG
>JAYMFT010039700.1:0-15666 GCA_038088735.1 Panulirus argus | reverse complement strand
TATATATATATATATATATATATATATATATATATATATATATATATATATATATATACAGTGCTATATGTTATGGAGAGAAACCTTCAGATATTGAGCCATACGACTGTCACACACATACGCTGGTGAGGGTGAAACTTTTGTATCAATCTGAACAGCAACAGTGTGTCGTGCGAAGTTCAAGAGTAGAAGAGGAAGATACAGTTTCGGGTACAGAGGAAGATGCAGACTAAAGACCAAAATAGTTAAATTATCACAAGAAAATCAGAAGAGAGGAAAAGGTTCATCGAAAAGTTATTGAACGGAGCAAGTTGTTATAGAGGATAATGACAAGTTATAGAGTATTGCAAAACATTACAGAGAACACTGAGAGGTTACAGAGTAGAGGAAGGTGTTACAGAGAACGCTTAGAAGTTACAGTAAGACGCTATAGGAGACTGTAAAGTTGAATATAAGAGCAAGACTGTATTTAGGACACGGAGAAGTTGCAGAGGAGTGGAAGGTGTTATGTAGGACGCTGGCGAGGTAGAGAACAGCGTAACATGTACGTGTTAAAGTTGGATCCTGACTGATGAATTAGAGAGAACATTGAGACGTGATGGTGGAGGGGAAGAAGCTGTTGAGCTGTGGCGAGGAGGAGCAGCGCCTGTGTATAAGGAGCGTGGAGGCGGGCGTGTGACACTGTAACCTAACATGACTTCCCTCTGACCTGCACCAGCAACGGGGGCGGCCGCCACCCCCGGGCTTAACACTGCACAGTTATCTACCTTCAGGTGGCCGGTCCTGCCAAGCCTTATCCTCTGGGACTCTGGTCACTTGGTGCACTAGGAAAGGCTCTCCTCACGACGGGTAATTCCATGACAATCTATCCATGGACGAGTTATATTGCTGTGGTTGTTCGCTTACAAGCTTTGACCACAGCTCCACTCCACTCACTGGGTTCACTGCACAATGACGGTTTTTCTAGTTATCATAATGACCACATACTTAGTAGGTAACTGTGTCAGTGGAGAGGCAAAGTCCCCGCCACGCAGCGGGAGAGCAGCACGTCCTCCCCTCACAAGAGACGCACGTCAACTGACAGGCCGAGTCAGAGTTCATCTCACCTGCTGGTGGCTGGCTGGCCCGGCCCCCGCGGGATCTCTCCGCCTCAAGTTTAGGTTCAGGTAACAACAAGTTGGCCGCCTCTAACTTGACCAAGTTTCGCTACGGACGTTACGGTTATCCTAATTATCTCTTACAAGAGCATGTGACGCGGCTGAGTTTGTTCTTCGTAGTTGCTGACCTGGACGTGTGGGACCTCTTGATTGATTCTTTTTTATGCTTGTTTCCCACAGTATTTCGTGCTAATTCTCAAATAGAAACGTCTTTCTCTGGGACTGACAGAACATAGATATACTCAAGAGACGAAGGGTTTAGGCACACCCATCATTTATGATGCAACAGTTGGACGTGAGAATAAACTGTGGTATATGGTAGGTGGCACCTGTGGGGTTCGCGCGCGGCGGTGCCACATCCCGACCTGGGCTGCAGCGGGGACGCATGGGAACAGAGGCATGGCCGGCCGGGAGGGACAACGTGGCACCCACGCCAAGAAAAACCAACTGGTGTCCAGGTTCGTGCGGGGCAGCCAGGCTCACTCCACGCCTTTTCAGGGCGCGCGCACCACGCCTCCTCCTGACGCCCACGCCTCCTCCAGGGTTAGCACGCCTTGCAACTTGCACAGACCAGCGATGTCTTCACCCGCTGCACACGACGATCCTTATGCTCGACGGTGCAGTGATTATACTGGACGGAGCGATCTTTGATTACAACGCTACGATAGTTATGCACGACAGTATGTTGGTTAAGCTGGACGGTACGATCCCTGAACTCGAAAGAACGATCCTTCAGAATGTGGTATGATTTTAGGGCGGGATGACTTGGCCGGGACCTCACCATAAGGCCAGGCCATCTGATCGTTGTGTCGTGTTCAAGGATGGTACCATCATACCCAGAGTCGTACCGTCGTGCTCGAGGAACCTGCAGTCGTGTTGAAGGGGTTAAAACTTGCGGGCGTCTTGCAGAACCTCCACTCCCGCCCCTGGAAGGCGTCGCGGCTCTTGAAGAGTTACACGTCTTCTCATGGGCGTGCTCTCCGCTGATCTCTCAGACGTACGGGCAGTCCTGCAGAGGAGGTGTGCATCACGCCTCTTTGAAATCCCACGCCTACTAGAAGGCGTGCACACCACGCATCTTGGGGTGGACAAACACGCTGTGTAACTGCCTATTTGTCCTGTTCAGGAAGCGAGGTCTACTCTCGTGGGGAAATATCTTATGACATTTTTCTACGTTGTTACAGCTTTTTCACCTTTAGTATACTGTCAACATTTACAGTTTCCTAACTTCATCCGCAACCCTGATGATATAAAAGTGCTTTTTTACTATACATCTTCTCTTTCAATTATCATGCTTATTTTCTTGCCCGGTTACTCTCTTTGCATCTTTCAAACCGGTTCGAAAACTTGAAGGTTGTGATCAAGTCACCATTTACCCTTTTTCCCGGTGGGCAAATTCATGACCTCTAATTACTAGCGGTAACTCAGCTCCCGTAATTCTGGTGCCATTTTTGTTGCCCTCCCTCGCACCTTCTCTGTTGGTTCTTCATGCCTCTCGAAGTGCGCTCATCAGACCGGAGAAGCATATTATTTTGGCCTAATGGATGCTTGGCAAACTTTTGACGATTATGTTATCCATTCACTTCACTGCCATCCTAGTTAATCATACTACACAGATTTGGTTCCGGTAACAGGTGAGGGACAGAACCCACAAGCCCATTTCACACACAGGTCCCTGGTGCTTATCACCTGGTACATAACAGTCGTATCCTTCACTCTCTCCTGTTCTCAGTACTGTGTATGTACTTGGGTTATGATTCATCAGGCCAACTGTAGTTTGTCAGGTCCTCATGCAAGTTGGTACAACTCTCATCATTTTCTGTTCCCTCATGACGTCATCCCATGACATATTCATACAAAAATTCCTACCTTCTTGTATATCATATGCCATAAATCAAGCAGAATAATGGCCACTGTTTTTTTTCTCCGTCTCTTAACCTGGTATATATGTACCATGTTACTCCTGTATACACACACACACACACCAGCAGAAGGCCTGTAACGTCACAGTGTGAGTGTTGGCGTTATAGCGTCACAGCTATGATAATGTAATGATTCTACGTAAAAAAACTAACATGTAACAAAAGACCCATAGGCCTCTGACGGGATTTGTGGTGAGGGAACTTCAGTTAATGTTAACGTAGATGATAGAAATGATGGTCTTGTATATTCTCGATTGTGTCTATAGTTTCGGCGGTTATGACATTATCAGGCAACGTGTTCCAGTGTTCGGTGATTCGGTGCTGTTCGTCTCAATATGGATGTGGTGCCTTTTCCCTCTCTGCCTATTACACTGATTCTTGTTCCAGGACTCTGGTGTACCCCCAGCAGCGTTATGGTGTCGATCGTATCAGAATTTTTCTTTTCTAAACTTTTCTCCTTAATTCTCGTGGAAGCCATCGCTTCTGTGGTGAGAACAGTTTAACGATCTTTAATATTCCTTCATATGTCTTGTCTCTTAGAGTTGGCAGTAATGCTAAAGCTCCGCTCCTGACTCTATCAGACTTATCTTGGTCTTTTGGTTAATGTGGAGACCAAACTTGTCGTGAGTATTCGAGGTGTTGCCTCACCAGCGAGTGATGGAGGGTCAGTATGGCATCTGATGTGTCATAATAACAGTTTAGTGTAAAAATCCGAACGCGATGTTTACTTGTGCATTGTTGTGTTGGTGAAGTAGTGACAGGAACATGGTACTGATCTTTTGGCATGATGCACCGGTGTGAAGTACAAAAGAAGATGAATAAGTAAATGAAAAATAATCTAAAAGGAGAAGGAGGAATATAGAGAAACCACATAACAACACTTAAGGAACTGGAAAAATCGGCCATTTGGCAGGATAGGACAAAGTTGTAAATGTCGTTGTGTGTAATTGTTGTAGTTGTTCGTACGTAAGGAAGTGAAGGAGGAGAAAGCAACCCACATGTTCCAGAATGTTATGGAACTTGTGGAGACAAAGGTGAACGAGGAAGCAGACTCAATCTACGGTAGCGCGGCCGGTCTGCCGGGCAGTGTGGACCCACCGGCTGTATAGCAGCGTAACCCTGATCGTCCTGCAGGGATAACGTGAGGTGTCAGGGCTGCAGGGGACTGTGCTGGTCCCTGGGAGAAATTCCGTTTAGAAACGACTTTCTGATTCGCTGATGATATGGAATGACTCGCAATACTGATGAGTCACATCCAATATCAAATGATAAAAATGAGGGTTCAGTGTGGCTGGTGCGAGGCAAGCTGAACGTGGTGGTGGGAAAGTTCTAGTGATGGAAAATTTCAGTATCAAGGAAGTGGACTGGAAATGTCTGGATCTAAGTTTGCCAAGCAAGTGTGACGTGGAGACAAAGGCTGTCAGACGCGAGAAGAACACATCTAGTACTGTACCAACACGGCGCTGACCACAGGGGGACAGAGCCACAGTCAGTCAGTGTTCACGTACATCTGCTTGCAAACTGGAAACACCTGCTATGTTTCCTGTCTATCCTGGGAATCTGATCACGCTGTGTCCCAGGTTGACATGTTTAGCAAGGAAATACCAGAAGGAATCAAAGACAAACCTGTAGACCGTAAGGAGATGCAAGGGAGACAGCTTTATAGATCTGAAGTAATTCTTTAGGATCAGGGGAGAGAGATGATGAATTCCTCAGTTCCACTGCGGAAAGCACAACGAACAGGTCTGCTCAGTGTATGACGGATGCCGTATCGGTGGGCAGCCAGACAAAATATACAATGTTCAGTGGACGTCAAGACAGCCATCACAATACGCGAGTAACAACATCAGACGAAAGAATCAATACAGGAAATTAAGTAAGGAGGAACAGGGAAGATTCAAAACACATGAACAAGATAAGATCATCCTCTCGCGACCTATTTAGATTATGGGGTGAGAAAATGTCAATAAAGAATAACCCGAACTCATGGAATGACGAGGAAATATTGATGAAACACGGGTCATGTGTGAGGAGCTAGGGACAAAGTTCAGAAGCGTATTCACAACTTTGGACGCACTGACTTTCCGTCTGCGGAAAGGAGATGAAGGAGAGACCACAGGAAGCACTGAGACAGCTAAACTAGAGGTATACATGAGGCTCTTGAAGTACATCGGTCCATTTAGGAGCAAAGCAGTTGCTGTATGAGCCTGGCACTGTGTCCCGTGTGTGCAGCAACACTCCACAATTCTTTCCATATGCGTGTTTAGGATCACAGTGGAAGAAGAATCATTGCCAAGGATTTCTTGTCTAGTTTACGGCCTTAAATATCGTAAGAGAAAAGACTAAACTACAGACCATTGTCACTGACAAGTATGGTCTGTAAACTGTTGGAAAATGTTATCAGCAAGTAAATAATATTGATTACTGCAAAGGAGAAATTACCTAAGTGAGAGGCAACGCGGGTTTAAAGGGAAGACATCACATATAACTGATCTTCGAGACGTACATGATAATGGTGACACTGGTCAATGGAAGAGATGGAATGGATGGGCTCATTATGTGTTTCCTAGTGTCACAAGGTCACAATGTTCCGCACGGAAGATTTATGAACAAATGTATAGGAAGAAGTGAAAGAGGAATCTTGGTTGGGATAAGAGGACGCATTTGGCTCGTTGAAGGCTACTTAAGAGCAGGTGAACAGAGGCTGCCGTTTGAGGTTTCAGTATCCAGCAGGTTCCAGCAGCCTTTGGTGTCTGGCAGGACATAATGCCATTATTATTCCTGATTTGTGGAAATTATTTAACAAAAGAGCTCCAATCATACGTGAATTAGATTATGGGTTATTGCAGACCCAGGAAGGCTGGGTGTGTTAGTAGTAAGAGGACCTGCAGAGACCCTTAGACAGGATCCAGCTTTGGTAGGAGACGTTGGTAGTGAACTGAACTGAAACACATCCATTGTAAAGGGAAATGGGACACGGTGGAATGATGGCTGACGATGACTGTCATTTTGTGGTTAGTAAATCTCGAGTGTGTTGTCCTTGTAAAACGGATGTCAGGGAAGACACAGTACCCAGCTCCTTGCCACGACACAACATTAAGAGAGTTACCAAGGAGGCAAATTGTATATTGCTCATTACTAAAATCACCTTCAAGTACGTGGATAGGAAGACATTAGAAATACGCACAGCACATGATAGACCCTGGCTGTAGGGTAATGGCCACCTTGAAACCCCTACCTGGGAGAACATAGATGTGCCCGAGAACGTCCAAGGACGGTCAACAAAGGTTTCACCCTCAGTAAGGGAGCTAAGCTCTAGGTGGGGCAGCCATACATACACTTGACCCAGGTTGCAATATTGAAGTGCGAGAGAAACTTAATTCCAGATTTTGAACTACTGAACAGATACGACAGTATCGCTGTGCAGCAGTTCTTTGCCATAAATCGGCGCAGATAGACAAGAAAGGAGGCAAGGAACGAGTCGAGATACGTGGAGTAATGATCGTGTAGTAAGACTGGTGGATGACGGAACAACTTCAGCGCTGTAACAGTAAAAGCAAAGATCATTAACAAGATAAAAACTGGTTGATAGAAAAGTGAGCTGAAGGCGGAGCCTCACTTGTGTGGGACTCTCACCCAGTACACACACACACACACACACACACACACACACACACAGAAGGGACAATTACCTGAGAAATATTTAAGTGTTTTTATGGTCCTGCCAATACTATGGTCTCGTTTACTGGATACATTTAAGGTCAAGTTTATTTTTCTGCTGTAAATTTTCAAGTAAAGTTTACCTCTTTGGGGTAAAGTTCCTGCTTCTATATCTGTCGGGTAAAGGTTCTGGGTAAGTTTATTTCTGTTGTAAAGTTCCTGCTAAGTTTATATCTATGTTGTAAAGTATGTGGTTAAGTTTAAATCTTATGTAAAGTTCTTACTACGTTTATCTCTTTGTTATTAAGTTCGTGGTTAGGTTCATTTCTATTGTAAAGTTCTTGATAAGTTTATCTTTGTGTTGTAAAGCTTAGTAAAGTTTATCTCTGTTGGAAAGTTTCTGTTTCAGTTTTCATGTGTGTTGCCGGGTTGTTATTTTCTAGAGATTGTTGAGGTTGTAGAATGTCACGGACGTCATTAATCTTCTCTGTTACTTAACCACAACAAAACGAGATGTGGAACTATCCAGTTACACTCGCCAGCCTTGGACGTCAGCTTGATAAGCCTTGTCTTCAGTGAAAGTGTTGCCAGTACACTCATGGGTTTTGTCGCAACACCTGCAGTGTTGCCAGACCCGCTGCAGGCCTCTCACACACAAAGCAGAAAAAAATAAGACTTCCTTGTGGAAGTCAGGCTTATGTTGGTGCCGGCCAGAGAGAGAGAGAGAGAGAGAGAGAGAGAGAGAGCATGGGGTGCCAGCATCAGAAGCACTAAACAATCACCTCTAACTTTGAAACAACGAATTGTGGCTGCAGATAAAACACTTCTGCAAGTAGAGTTCAGAAGCAGTCAACACGGGCACGATGACAGCCATTTCAGATCACCTCCCCCTACTTTCCATGGCAGACAAACCGGAGGATGTTATTATGTAACGGTAAAGCACAGCGCTTTACAATCCTGTGTATTTCTATATAGATTAAGAACAGAAGATAATTTCACTGTCTTTCAGCAGAGAACCGCCATAAACCATTGGGTTTTCTGTTGTCTTCCTCCTACCGCACTTCTCGTGTTTGTCTGTGTTCAGGATAATCAGATATGTCTGCCTTCACCACGGACACACATACACACACCACTCATGACAGTGTTCATCTCTTAGCGCTACTCCCGTCGGTCGGTCGCTAGTACGGGCGGCCATGCAGGCGGCTAGGGTCGCGTTGGCCTCTTTGTTTACCAGGGAAAACCATTTTCCCCCCTTGAGTCTGCCAGCTCTGGCAACGAAAGTCCAGCAGTGAGGAGAATGAAACTTGCGTCGCTCGAACACCTTATAATCTTAGCCAAGTTGAGACAGTGTTTACGATGGTCTGACTGTAGTACTGATGACGGTAACGGGGTATCATGCCCTGGAATCTGAGCGGATGGTGTGCGGCACCCGAGGAGGGGTGGGCGTGCCAGCGGAAGGCCTTTAGTACTGAGCTGGTGAGATGAACGCTGGCAGGAGTGCGAGCCAGTGTGTGTTTGGCTCAGGGTATGTGTATATGTCTGCTTGCCAGTTTGTAACCTCAAACAAATATTTCTATACACACACAACTATAAACCCACAAGCACTTTTGCATACTTGACCAGTAAACCACAAACTTCCTACATACTGCCACAAAATATCAAACACTTCTGCATCCCAAAAAGGGTAAAAAAAAAGCTGTACACGGCAACAAACCCACAAATACCTTGACACACACATGGCCACAAACATAAAGACGACCGCAAAGACATGGCCACAAACGCAGACATGCTGGCCCCTTCCACGTGCAGGCAGCTGGATATTTTCACATTCGTGAGATGACTGCTTCTACATGCAGAAAGCAGGTTCACTGCAGATGTCGGCAGAAAAGTCCTTCCTACAAGCAGTTCATCCTCTTTATGTTCCGGCGGGTTTTATCCTCCGCTTGCGGGCAGTAAGTTCCCCTAACATACAGGCATCTCGACCCTCCAGTCATGTCGTCTCTGCCGCATGTCAGTGGCAAGCAAGACATGACATGCAGAAGCATTCCCGACCCACACATGAGCACCGCTGACGAACGTCATCGCCGGACGACCCCGTCAGGAGGAGGCGAACTGAATGCTCGGCAGCGTAAACACGACGGAGGTTCGGCCCAAACTAGACTATACCACAAAAGTCCAGGTTTTTCACTTCAGGACCTGCACAGGAGAATGACGAGATGACAGACATGTTCCTAACAGGTCACGATATGGTTAAGAAATGACAGTTGTATGAAGTTAGAAAAGAATTCCAGAGCAATAGCGTACAACTGGAGATTAGGCAAGTGGATGAGGGACGTAAGGAGGTGCATGGAGGGATGGAAGGAATCATTTGTTGAGCAACAGAAATGGGGATCCTTGGAGCACGGAAGGAGGTGTCACCACCATAGGAAGGGTCACAGGCCAGTATGAGGAAGGTGCGGATGGGATGCCAGGTGTGGGTAATGACAGGCGGGCATCACCTGCCGTTCTCAGGCACCTGCCCCGCCAGGACCTGACCACATTGGGGTGGGGGAGGGGGCCCAGGGTAATGTGTCTTAACCCCGGGCGGCGTGGTCGTGACACTCCAGCTGACACACACACGCACACACACACACGAGTCTCGTATATCTCTTCAGTGTTAGGTTTTCAGGAAAGAATTATTTCCTGAGTATTTATGTCTAATGTATTCCACTTGGGATCCTTCAAATGTCTCTCTCTCTCAGGTGATGGCTTGCCTAGCCTTCCCAGGTCCACCCAACTCTTGGTACGCCCGTCTGGTTCACCACCTGACCCATGTGGGCCCATGTCTGCACCCACTCCCCCTCGCTCTATCTCTCGTACCATCCTACTGCCATCACCGCTCACCCCGGCCACACACTACGCTCATGCCCACGCCCACGTTAAGCTGCATCTCCTGAGTCAACACGCCACACCGCGCCCATTTCTTCCGCTTCCCCACCGCAACACGCCTCGGTCACACACCACGCCCACACACCACACCCATACAATTCACCCACGCACCTCTCCCACCCTCCGGGCCCACACGCCACGCCCACATGCCACGCCCACACTCTCAGCCCACATAGGTGCACCTCAGGTCGAGGGTACTTGTGTATAACATAGGTTTAAGACGGCACGTGTCCTGTATACTAAATCTCCGTGTTGTAGTTGTCTACCACGTGCTGTAGACATACACCACTTTGTGGCAGGTGGGAGGATGGTGTGGTGGGTGGTGGTCTGGTGGTTATTGTGGTACTGGTGTGGTAAACTGTGGTCGTACATATTCTACCTCACCTTCAGTAACCCAGACAGAACCTGTCTTCATCACGTCACAACATCTGTCGCCCGGCCCTGTGACCAACGCTGCTCGCATATGCATATCAGGTGTTAAACGATGATGGCGGCGGCTTTTGTGTGGGAGGCGAGGCGACCAGTACGGCTGAGCGAGGGGGAGGGGGAGGGAGGAGGCCCTTTTGGTCGGGCTGAGAGGATAGCGGGTTGAAGTGGAGAGGGGGGGAGGAGGGGGTGGGGGTGGAGGAAAGCGTGGTGAAAGGGTTGAAGAAGAACAAGATGGTGGAAGAAAGATGCGTGACGTCAGGAGTGTGGGTCACTACAGGGCGAGCCTCCCGTGCTGGTTCCTCACTGCTGCCGTCTTTTTCTTCTTATGGGTTGGTTAGGGGGAAGAGAAATGATGAGGCGGGTGGGAGGAACGGGGTGAAATGGAAGGAGAGCTGAAGAGCACAACACACGGCTGTATGGTGTAGGGTGTCGGGGAGACGTTTGCTGGAAAAGTATATTTGTTGCCTTATTTATATCCTACTGATGGACTGTGGGTGTAGCAATGTTGTGGGCCGCAGCTGCTGCTGTTCATCTGGTTCTACCGTAACTTTTACTTCGATGTTCCTTCCTCTGCCGGTCTAGCCTCCTGACCCGTAATCTCTACCGCCTCCGACCCTTGACCTCGCTGACCTGGATCCCTGACCCCCGCTGGCCCTGACCCTTAACTTTCACTGACGCAGACCCTTAATGACCCGGTCCCCCAGCTGGCCCTAAACTTTACCACAAGTAGTGCTTTCTTCGCTGCCCCAATTAGTTGTATCTTCACTAGCTCTGACCCTCGAGCCGTCTCATCAGACCCCTTGATCTCGTGATCCACACTACGCGCCTGGCTGGTTCTGGTACCTGACCTTACTGGTCCAGAGAAACACTTTCTTGTGGTCTCTGGAGGAAGACTGCCGCTAGAGATACTTGTAAACCAATAACGACTTCAGGAACTTGAGACAAACTGAAGCGGAGAGAAACCACCTTAATCGAATATTACCGGTAACTTGAATTCCCGTTAAGAAATTCTTCCACCAAAGAACCCTGAGAGAGCTGCATGAAAACGGCTAAGACAGTATCTCCACACCGTAAGGCGGCACGTATTTTAACAATAGTCTATAACATCAGTTTTTAATGAACAAATGACAGGGTCAGGTAACGGTGCTTATACATTCTGGCCTCCACGGACAGCAGCGTTCATGTTACTTATAAACACAAGCCTTACGTTCTTACAGTACTTACGCTCCAGGATTCAAAGTTCGCTCATAAGGAGCAGGCTAGGCTGGCAGGTCGGCTTGCTGGTGAGAAGAGGCCTAGCAGGGTGGTTCGCTGTTTACCATACGTTCCTTGTCTTGGCGCACGTCTCCTCGCCGGCGGTCGCGTGTAGTCACCTAGGGCGGGCAGAAGAACTGTTATTATTTGAATTTAAACAACATTTTTGTTCCAGGCCCATGATTGGCTGGTTTACTGTAATATCAGGCGTTGGAGGACGGAACTGAATTTTCGTTATCTGCCATATTTTGTAGTTTGTAATTTGGACTTGATAGACACAACAGAGCCCTTGAGCACGACGCTACGACCCAGAGCACGACGCTACGACCATTGGGTCGAACAGTTATGCTCATCAGTCGTACCGTCGAGCTCGCTGGTCATTCTGATGGGCTCAGTGTTTATATTGTGCTCAAGCTCGCCCTGTTAATCGCCATGTGCAACACAGGGGATTCTCTCTACCACTCCTGCAGGATTAACGAAATATTCGTGTCAGAATTGAGATATGTGGGATGTGCCGTGAGAACGGGAAGACAGAGGTATGACCTTTGACCCAAGACCAGAAGGAAGAAGACTTGTGGGAAGAGAGAGGAGAGGATTCAAGGGTAACATGCCAGGTCTATTTACTAAAGACAATATCGAAAGACTAAACGAAACGGAAGATGAAGTCTTCCAGGACCCGGATGTTGTGGCGGTGAGATACAAACACCCTCATCATCACTATACATCCTCAGAACCCCCCAACTCCTGCAGCTTTGTCTCCACTCCTCGCAGGAGCAGGGAAATGCTGGAATCTTTTGGGACAAGAAGACAGTTGACGAAAATGTACCTCTTTCCGTTCATTGATGACATGGCCTCGCCCAAGGACCTTCATGCCCATGATATACGCATATGAAGACAGAGTCCAGTAACACTGAATGATGATAACAATGATAATAGTAATAATGATAATAATAATAATAATAATAATAATGAAAATAACAATAATAATAATAATGATAATGATAATAATAGTAATAATAATAATAATGATAATAATAATAATAATAATAATAATAATAATAGTAATATTAATAATAAAAATAATTACTATTTTCATAATAACATTTATCATTATAACCTTACCCATAAAAGGCTTTTGTGAACTAAATGTTAGTCATTACTCTGGTGTTCGGCGGGCAAACAACAGCAAATGTAAATGTCGAGTTGTATCGTTTACGACCGACCATTTACAAGGAGAATTGCAGAAAATTGAATAGACAGGAAAATGATGAAAAGAGTGAGAAATCAAATCTGAAATGAAGTTAAAGAAAATGAAATGAAATTAAACGGTAGACAAAGTAAACAGAAGAATGGAAAGAAACTTGGAATGAAAAGATATTGGAAGAAACACAAATGCAGCGAAACTTTAAGCTTTTGGAATAAACATAAAAAAAGTGAAAAATGACCGAAGAATTTAATGGAGAGATGATGAGCAGAAATGACCGCGTCCCCCACTCCCCACCAAGACCTGCTGCCTTGGGCCGTGGAAGAGGAGATGAGGCTGGAAGAACAGTTACAGGAATATAGAAAGAAATTGAGGAGGAGGAAGAAGCGAAAAGGGAGAAACATGGAAAATAGGAGGAGAAGAAGGAAATAGAGGAGGAGAAGGAGAGGAAGACTGGAAGGGAAGTACCCCGGGGGATACCAGGAGGTGAGGAGGGGAGGGGGAGGAGGAGGGTGGCCACGGGAGGTGGAAGTGAACGGAACACATATGATGCTGGAAATCATACAGCTCCTATAGGGTCTGGAAGCACCAGGAGCAGCCCCTCTCCTGTACGATCTGGTTGCACCAGCAGTAGCTTCTCTCCTGTAGGTTCTGGAAGCTCCAGCAGCAGCCTTTCTCTTGTAGGGTCTGGAAGCAGCAAAAGAAGCCCCTGTCAAGTAGGCTGTGGAAGCAGCAGCAGCAACTCTTTTCCTTTAAGGCCTGGAAGCAGTAGCCTTTCTCCTGTAAGGTCTGGGAGCAACAGCAGCAGCCCCTTTTCTGTGGTGTTTGGAAGCAGCAACATCAGCAGTAACTCCTTTCCTGTAGGGTTTGGAAGCAGTAGTAACCCCTTTCCAATAGGGTCTGGAAGCAGCAGCAGCAGCCAGTCTCCGGGATAATGACCAGCCTGGTGTAGGCAGGAAGCGGCCCACACTAAGGAAAGGCCACATCCGGGGGCCACGTCCTGGATAGCCACGCCCTTTGCTGCCGTAACCACTTCTTATAGTCCTGCTTCAATGGCAGCCTGTCTACGGATCCAGGACGAGGGATCATGACGGTATGGATGAGACGGTACAGTGTGGAGGGCGATGGTAATGTGTGGGCATGACAGGAAGGCATTCTGGAAAGGTTGGAAGATAATGATGTGATCTGGAGGATGTCATGGTAGAGCAAGACATGAGAGGACACGGCAGGCAAACGTGACTGACAGGATGCGATAGAAGGCTATGATGGGATGGGGATTTTTTTTTTTTTTTTTTTTTGTTAGCTGAGACGTCATGGGCAGCTGAGACCCTAATCAAGGCCATATCATTTTATCGACCAACCCCTTGGGTGGATGAACTGCTAGGTTGACTGTGGACCGATTGCCGCAACCAGGATTCGAATCTATGCGCTTGACTCTAGGCGGCCCGTGAATGCGTCACGGTCAGGAACGCTAACCGATACGCCACGGGAGTCCCGTGAATAAAGGAACGCTTTGCCATAATGGAGAACGTACTTGCATTAATTGCGGACAGTGACAATGCTGGATGGGAGTCGGAGAGAGGAGAGTTTTTCCAGGCCCGATATGCCTGATCCCTTGCCTGAATGGCCGGAGAACAGGAACGGTTGAACCAATGACTGGAAGAAGAGGTCGTCTTGGAGGAAGAGGGGATGAATGCTTCTATTCCCGCAAGAATAACCTCTGCTTTGGGTCTGGCGGAGACATAAGCATGACCACATAAGAGACAATAATTTATCCAAAGAAAGTCAGAAAATTTGTTTCCAAAGTTATTCCAGTCAGCTTTGTTGAGTTGCCACTGTTTGCGTTTTGAAGAGGCTGCTGGAGGAAGAGGTGCCTTTAAAGTATATACATTGAAGAGAGTGTGATCAAACGGACCAATTGGGGATGAGACTGTGTAGTTACAGCGTACAGGTTTAGAGGTGTATAATAGATCCAGAATACTAGGAGAGTGGTCACAGCGGTCAGGAATATGGATGTGATGGGAGATAATTTGCCCTAGATCACTGAGAATGGAGAACGTGTGGGCTTCGATCCCCCCACTGTCCGTGTAGGAGGAATTTAACCTTTCTCTATGGTGAACGTTGAAATCCCCTAGGTAGAGGATCTCGGCTTGCAGGAATTTAGAGAGTCGAAGAAGGATATGAAATAGTCGAAAAAAGATATAAAGTTTGTAGGATCAGGAGGGCAGTAGGCAAAACAAAGGAAAAGTTTTGTATTTGGGAGACAGGCTTCAAGCCAGATACCATAATTTTGGGGATCCAAGGTCCTCGAGGCGTGCCACAGGTGTGTTGATGTTGGGATAGGCACAGACACCACATTTGAAACAGAATCGTGAGTGGATACCATAGCTGGATGTGAAAAATGGGCTAGTGAGACCATCATTAGATAACTGTATCTCAGATAGAAGTAAGATATTAAGAGAAGTACTAGACAGATGGTGTTCATCAGAAGAGAGGTTACTAGAGAGACCACGAATGTTGGTATAGTGAATAGAAAAGAAGACAGGTCTGTCAGAGAGGTAAAGGTCGTGGTTATGATATTATAAGGTGATATGTAGGGAAGGATATGACAGGATGGTATATTGGGAGGAAATTAGAGGATGATTTTAAAGTGATAGAGGGATGAGGTAATGGGGTAAGTATGAGAGGATGATGAAATGGGATGTATTAGACCTTGAGACGAGATGTTGGGCTGACATGAAGAGAGACTGAGACAATAATGTAACGTCACATGAAAACGTGTGGATCCGCCAGAGGAGGAGTTCCCAGGTTGGAGGCCAGGCCACCGGTGGTTGATGAAGAACTTTACTTCAAACACATTCTTACGTTACCTGCGTCACGTGATTGTTCGGTACATAGTAGTAACATATGTGGTACTGAATCAGAACCATTTGTAAAGTCTCATTACTTTACTGTATATCACAGGACACTTTCCAATCACATTATATATATATATATATATGTCGAATGGACAGATGAATGTATATATACCACGGGTCGGAGTCGAACCCTGGGTAGGGCGCCTGGCTATCTCGCCACGCGGAGGTTAAAAGATACACACACTAGATTTCTA